>PVKY010011509.1:0-11979 GCA_004027775.1 Bradypus variegatus
TCTGAGCTCTTTCTCACAGCAAGAAGTCATTCCTGGAATATTCCCCCTCCTAGTTCCACTGTTGGGAGAGAGAGTGTGGAGAGCAAAGGGTGAGCCAGTTTGTGGAGAGATCTTGAGCAAGTCGCTTATTCCTGCTCTGGCCCTTGGTTTCTGCCTTTGCACGGAGAGTTGCTGGGAGTAGGCAATCTCTGAGAGCATAACGCTCTGGTCTCTGGTGTGATAGTGACATTGCTGCTGACAGCCTTATGGACACACTGTAGCCTGGGTCTGCACTACCTGGTTCAGATCCCAGCCCTGATGCCTGCTAATCACACCACTTGGGCAGGTTGTCAACTCCTTTGAGCCTCCTTTTCTCATCTGCATCTATTCCATAAGGGTGTTATGAGGGCTAGGTAATGTAAGGAAAGCTGTTGCCTGTCGCACAGAAAGCACTGGAAAGACATAATGATTCACCTTTGCTAAGTAACTGAACCCTCACCTCTCCTTACCCTCCACTATGCTACCCCTCATTTAGAAGCAGCCTTGTTGCAAATTATCACCTGTAGTTCGAAGTACCTTCTATTTATGCTACATATTTACTTTGAAATATAGTTTTATTAACCATCCACAGCTCCTCATGGTTGGCAGTCTCTTGGCTGTAAGTCCTGCGTCTGTTTCAACCATTCCAGAGGACACCATCTGATGCTGAGTGTCCCACCCCAAGACCATCCAAAGTGAATTCTGGGGAACTTTTGAGCCTATAACATGACTCAGTTCATCCAAATATGTCCCCAGCATGGCATGACAGTCTGTCCAGGTATTTGTATGAGATGCAGGAGAGAGCAAGAGACAGAAATATAATCCTGGCTTCACCTCGTCCTCCTCCAGACCCCTCTGACTGACCACCACATCAGCTCAGTGGCCGCACTCAGGTGCTCACTGCTCTCTTGCCTCCCACAGGTGACCACCATGATCCCCTGGGTGCTCTTGGCCTGTGCCCTCCCCTGTGCTGCCGACCCGCTGCTTGGTGCCTTCGCCCGCAGGGACTTCAAGAAGGGCTCCCCTCAACTCATCTGCAGCCTGCCTGGCCCCCAGGGCCCGCCTGGCCCCCCAGGAGCCCCGGGGCCCTCTGGAATGGTGGGCAGAATGGGCTTTCCGGGAAAAGATGGCCAGGACGGCCTGGATGGGGACCGGGGGGACAGCGGAGAGGAAGGTAAGAGGCCCAGCGCCTGCCACTTCTGTGCCCACCTGGGCTTGACAGAATCCAGCACAGAGGCGGTGTATGAAGTTCTGAAAGCTAATATTTATCCCATTTAATTATAAATCAAATTAATGGCTCTTTATAAACAGAGCAGTACATTCTACTGAAAGAAACAGTGGGTATCAAATCCTGTGTTCCTGCCCAGCTGCACCACTGATTTAATGGGTACCTTCAGGAAAGTCTCCTTATATATTATTCAGAATTCTTTTGGTTGCAAGTGACAGAAACCCAATATGTAGCCCCAAATGGAACTTATTGGCTCATGTAACTGGGAGATCTAAGAGATGAGCTTCAGGAATGGCAGGATCCAGGAGATCAACTGTTGTTGTCAGAGCTCTTCTCTTTGTCATTGGTTTGATTCTCACAAAGACTGGAAGTACTGAAATGGCTCCTAGTGGGCTCAAGCCTACATCCTCATTGTTTGGTCCATACAGCAAATCTTGGGTAGGTTGATCCTCCTTGGGTCATGTGTACATCCCTGGACCAATCCTTTTGACAAAATAGAGTGAGGCTCCACAATTTGCCAAGGCTGGCTTATGTGCCCGCCCCTGGGTGTGTGTGAGTGGGTGATGAGGGCAGTCAGTCACTATGATTGACAGCCTCACTAGGACCACGTGAAGCAGTGAAGGGTATTTTCCCAAAGGAAGCAATGCCAGACGGACAGCAAACAGATTGGATGCTCTCTACAGGCCCTTTCAGCTTTGACTTTCTTTAGGTGTGTATTTTTAAGCAATCGGAAACTTCTAATAACTTTTACTTGTATGGCATTTTTTTTAAAGATTTCTGTTCTTGCATTTTTTCTTTCTTTTTTTTAAATGCAATTTTATTGAGATATATTCACATATCATATAAGTATCCAAAGTGTATAATCAGTTGTTCACAGTATCATCAGATAGTTCTGCATTCATCACCACAATCAATTTTTTTTTCACAATCAATTTTTGAACATTTTCATTACTCCAAAAAATAAAGCTAAAAATAAGAATAAAAATTAAAATACAGGTAAAAAAGAACACCCAAAACATCTCATATTCCCTTTTCCCCTCATTATTCATTTAATTTTTGTTCCCCTTTTTTTCTACTCATCTGTCCATACACTGGATAAAGGGAGTATGAGCCACAAAGTATTCACAATCACACTGTATAAGCTATATGGTTATACAATCGTCTTCAAGAATCAGGGATACTGGATTGCAGTTCCATAGTTTCAGGTATTTCCTTCTAGCTATTCTAATACACTAAAAACTAAAAAGGCATATCTATATAATGCATAAGAATAACCTCCACAATGACCACTCAGTTCCATTTGAGATCTCTCAGACACTGAAACTTTATTTTGTTTCATTTCTCTTCCCCCTTTTGGTCAGGAATGCTTTCTCAATCCCACAATGCCAGGTCCAGACTCATCCCTGGGAGCTATGTCCCATGTTGTCAGAGAGATTTATACTCCTGGGAGCCATGTCCTGTGTAGTGGGGAGGGCAGTGAGTCCACCTGCTGAGTGGGCTTAGAGAGAGAGAGGCCACATCTGAGCAACAAAAGAGGTTCTCTGAGGGAGACTCTTAGGCACCATAATAAGTAGGCTTAGCCTCTCCTTTGCAGTAACAAGCTTCATAAGAGCAAGCCCCAAGACAGAGGGCTTGGCCTACTACAATGGTAGTTCCCAGTGCTTGCCAGAATATCAGGTATTCCCCAGGTGGGGAAGTTTAATGTTTCATATGGCATTTGAATATTGACATATCACTTTTGAGTACATTGCTCATCTGACTGTCAATACCGTCCTGTGAAGGAAGCATTCTTAATATCCCATGCTACAGAGGAGGAAACTGGGAGCCAGAGTGATTCAGTTGGGCATGGCATGCCATGGCTGCAAGAACTTGAACTTTGGGAACAAAACTGGATACAAATTCTGGCAAATTACTGAACTCTTCCAACCTCAATGTCCTCATTTCCAAAATAGGGATGATAATAGCACCTACCTCACAGGGCTGTGGTGAAGATGAAATGAAATAGCATGCAAAGCACCAGTCACAGAACAGCCATGCCATAAATGTGAGTCTGCCCTTAACTGAACTGCTGAAGTCACAGGACAGGCTAGTAGCAGACCCCATGGCTTTTTTCAACACACCAAACTAACTCCCCCAAAAGCATCTCCTTCCATAAGAATAACTATAAAAATAACAATAATGGTTCTGACTGGAAGTCTTATAGGGTACCAGGCATTGGATGTCCTGGTGGCCCATTCCCCTGACCACAGAGGTGGGTTCAGGTTTGGGCATGTTTTCCAGGCAGGGCCAGTTAGAGTTCTCCCTTAGATGGATCTTGGGGGAAAGAGAGTATCTCTGTTGTTGACTTTTTACCCCTCAATCAAGAGCCATGAAGATGTAGGCTTCAGGCAGCTATCTGCCGTCTCTCCTGCCGTGCATTGAGTCTCTGTTGAGAAGCCAACACTGCAAGGAAGGCCTTGCTGAGAGATGGAGAGAATCCTGACTTGTGTAACCCGGATGAAGCTGGGCTACCTGGGGACCAGTCAGAGTAGAGCATAACATCCAACTATCCCCCCACAAATCCATCTCCAGAAACGTTCTGAAAAGTAAAGCCAGCTTTTCCTGAATTCTCTCAAAACAGTAATCAAAAAGGAAACACATCACATAGCACATGGTAGAACTTCCTGATAAGCCTCCTTATCTGTCTCCCCCCGCAAAAAAAAACTACCCCCCAAAACTCCAATCTAGCATAATGCTTTCCTCCTCCTCCCCTCCCGGCCCCTTCTATCTTTTATTTTCATTTTATTAAGGAAAAGCTTTGTGGCCTTTCTTAGTCTTATTCTTTTTTCTCCCTCTTATTTATTTATTTTTTTGTTTGTTTATTTATTTTTCAGGTTAAACAATGAGAATTTATTTGATTACAGTTTTGAAGCTAAAAGAAAGTTCAAGTCAAGGCATCATCAATGCGATGCTTTCTCCCTGAAGACTGTGGTGTTCTGGGGTTTTATTTAGTTTTAATTATACAAGTAATACACAAATACATTCTCATTGTAATATAATCAAACAATACAAATAAAGCAGAACTCCTCCTTAACAACTGCCTCTTTCATCCTCCCCTCATCTTTCCGAGGTAACCGCTATTATGCTTAGATGTGTCTCCTTCCTAAACTTTTACTATGTATTTCCAAGTGCCATAATAATGCCAGGCATTGCCACTTAACATAAGTAATCTGCTCCTGGAAAATATATGTACAGTGAAGAAGTGCTAATTTCCAATCTGTTGCCCAACTGGCCAAAACAAATGTATTGAGAGAAATGTACTTTTTGTTTAAACCGGGGTATTAAAAACCGAAAAGTGTTCTGTGGGAAAACACTGGGGGGAACATCCTGCAATATAAGCCAACCAGTGTTTTAGGGAATGCTTATTATGGGACAGGCACTCTTCTCTGTCCTTAAATAGGTTTGGAATTATGTTAACTTTTTGGTTTCCTTTTAATGTGAAGAGTTCTGCTGCCTGCTTTTTCCTTGCCATAGTATATTTTAGAGATGGTTTCATGTCATACATATAGGTCTACCTCATTTTTTTTAACTGTTGCATAGAATTCTTCAGTATAGATGGACCATAAGTTTTTTGTTGTTTCCTGTTGAGTAAGCATTTAATTCCTAGTTTTTGCTGTTAAAAGCAATACTGCAATAAACCCTTATACACGTAGGCAGGAATTTCACTGAAATCAGTGTTTTGAAGTCAAGAAGCTCCTTCCAGTTCTCTTCTCCGCCCCTTACCAGCACAACCCAATGAAAGATGGCAGACAAACCAAACACTTCCTTAGAAGCCCGGAAAAGTAAAGGACATGAATTGTTCTAAGCTATTATTTTTGCCCTGGTCCACAATGATTCTGGAAGGTAAGTATCACCATTCCTGCTTTCCAGACAAGACTGAAGCAAGTGCCCTAGGTTACACCATCAGGATCTGAACCCATCTATATGACTCCAAAGCATGCTTGTTCTTTCCATTCTCCAAGGGCTCATGCTCCAAGGATGGAAAGCCACAGCCTGCAGCCTCTGTCTAGGCCTCTGAGGTCCCCTCCATAACACCGGCTGCTCTGTCTTCCAGGTGCACCTGGCCGGACAGGTAACCGGGGAAAGCCAGGACCAAAGGGCAAAGCCGGGGCCATTGGGCGGGCCGGTCCTCGTGGCCCCAAAGGGGTCAGTGGTGCCCCAGGGAAGCACGGCACACCAGGCAAGAAAGGGCCCAAGGGCAAGAAGGGGGAACCAGGCCTCCCGGGCCCCTGCAGCTGTGGCAGTGGCCATGCCAAGTCGGCCTTCTCGGTGGCAGTGACCAAGAGCTACCCACGGGAGCGGCTGCCCATCAAGTTCGACAAGATCCTGATGAACGAGGGTGGCCACTACAATGCAACCAGTGGCAAGTTCGTCTGCGGCGTGCCAGGGATCTACTACTTCACCTACGACATCACACTGGCCAACAAGCACCTGGCCATCGGGCTGGTGCACAATGGCCAGTACCGCATCCGGACCTTCGACGCCAACACAGGCAACCACGACGTGGCCTCGGGCTCCACCATCCTGGCTCTCAAGCAGGGTGACGAGGTCTGGCTGCAGATCTTCTACTCAGAGCAGAATGGACTCTTCTATGACCCTTACTGGACTGACAGCCTCTTCACGGGCTTCCTCATCTACGCCGACCAGGATGACCCCAACGAGGTGTAGACAGGGACAGTGTTGGGACCCCAGGGAGGGAACAGCTTCTGGACTTGTGGTTACAGAGCAAGACCCCTAAACTGGCTGCTGGGGGTCGGGGGTGAGGACCTTCTGGCCTCAGGCCAACCTCCTCTGCCTCTTTTTCCTTCCATCATTAAATGCAAGCTTTTTTATTCATCCATCCACTTATCCATTTGGTATTTTTTTAAGCACTTACTGTGTGACAGACACTGTGCTCTGCTCTGGGAGATACGGCAGTGACCAAGACAGAGAGTTCCTGCCCTTACTGGGCTCACATGCTAGGGGGGAGGCAATTTACAAGTAAACAACAAATAATATTATTCCAGATTGTGAGGAATGCCAGGATGGAAATGAACATGTTACCATGGTCAAGAGTGGTAGGAATAACAGGAGCCAGGGAAGAAGCTTTTTTTTTTTAACTTTTACCTTTTTAGGTTTACTTACATACAGTAAAGTCTACAAATCTTAAGTAGACAGCTCAATAAAATTTTACATATGTACACACCTGTGCAACCTCCACGGAGATTAAGATTCAGATTTCCAGCCCTTCCTTGACCTCAAGGGTCTCTTAGGCCCCTCCCAGTGAGAACCAGAAAGAAAATAATTTTTATTAAACTTTTTAGTTTGAAATAATTTCAAACTTACATGACAGTCGCAAAAATAATAGAAACCCATACAGAGAACTCCAACATACCCCCCACCCAGATACCCAACTTCTAATGTTTTGCCACATTTGCCGATCATTCTGTCTATCCGTCTGTCTATTTTCTAAACATTCGGGAGTAGGTTGTATACATTACGCTCCTTGAACACAACATTTTCATGTACATTTCCTAAGAAAAAGGATATTCACGTAATGTAACCACCTTAAATACAGTTATCAAGTTCAAGAAATTTTTCATTGATATAAAGCTTACTGTCCATATTCCAATTTTTTCATATGTCCAGGTAATGTCCTTTTGGGCATTCTCTCCTAGTTTTAGATTCAGTCCCAGATCATGTATTACATTTAATAGTCATTGTCTCCTTAGTTGTTCAGGGTTTTTTTCCTTTTTTAATTGAGGAAAAATACATATAACATAAAATTTCCCATCTCAGCCTCTCCCAAGCATAATCACATTCACAATGTTGCAGTACCCTCACCACTATCCATTACCAGAACTTTCCCATCATCCCAAACAGAAACCCAGTACCCATTATGCATTAACTTCCCATTCTCCAACTCCTGCCTATAACCTGTACTCTAGTTTTTGTCTCTGTGAATGCGCATACTCTAGCTATTTCGTGTAAGTGGGATCATACCCTGTCATTTTGTGTCTAGCTTATTTCATTCAACATGATGTCTTCAAGTTTCATTCCTTTTTAAGGCTGACTAGTATTCATATATATATATATATGTATATATATATATACCACATTTTGTTTATCCACTTATCTGCTGATGGACACTTGGGTTGCTTCCACCTTTTGGCTATTGTGAATACACTGCTGTGAACATAGGAGTACAAGTAGCTGTCCAAAGAGGATGATTCTTAAACTGAGACTTGAAGCACGAAGCACGAAATGGAGCAAAGAGCTGGGGTCTTCTGTTCCTCAGATGTCATCCAGATTAGCTGGAAATGGGGGTGGGAGGGCTAGATTTGTGGCTCGTGGGACAGAAGTGGCCAACACAGTTGTTGAAAAAGTCTCAGCTAGTCAGTCGATGGCAAGGATGAGGGCTAGTTTCTCTCCTAATGCTTCCAAGAGGGGCTGCCTCCTTGGGTTACTTGGAGGTCCTTGTGCAAATAATGCCTGGAGGCAGGGCAAAGTCCCAGACAGGAAGGTGTCCCCAGGAAGTGGCTTTCCCAGACACATTTGGGCACCAGCTTAATGTGGGCCTCAGCAAATAGGGCCCATCTTTAAATGCTCACATTTATAGGCACTGACAAAGACCAAGGACCCAGGATATCTTTATGCAATTAAATCACTCTTGACACCAGGGACATTTTTCACACTGATGCACTTATAACATGCAGCCATCCCCTTCTGGAGAAGGCCTGGAGCACCTGCAGTTTTCATTATTACAGTGCAAACATTGGACTACTGCCCCAACAGCCCAGCCACGGCCTCTACCTGGGCCTCAGATGACTCACCTGAGAATTGAGAGGGTTGCCCTCCTTATTCCTAGGGGGTCTTCCAGTGTTGACTCCGGATCAGGACTGGCCCTGGGGGGAGGAGAATGAGGCACTTGCCTTGGATGCAGACTTTAAGGGGGAGCCCAAAAAACCTCTAACAAATTGAAATAATATTTTAAGTAATATTTTTAAAAAAATCAAAATGCCAAATCGAATCTATGATGAATAAAATACCAGCCTTTTAAGTAAAGATGGCCTGGCCTGACCGGGCTGGGATTAGGGTGAATTGAGTGAGGCCGTGTCGGGCCAGTGCAGATGGGAACATGGTGGTGGCTCAGCAGCGTCCCATGTCCAGGAAGCCAGGCCCTGTGGGTGGAAGCCCTTTCTCTTCACTTTCGGCCTGTCATCCTCACTTATCCCACTAGGGGGCGAACATCTATCATACAAACCTCCTGCCCTGGGTATACAGGCTGGGAGATCCCACCCTGCTCTCTCCTCCAGGCTGTTTTCTAGATTCCAGCCAAAGACGAAAGGGAGTAAGAGAGACTGATTCTGGCTGTGGTATTATGGTATTATGAGACCATTGCCCTGCCCTGGGGAAAAGAAAAGGAATAAGATGGCTGTGAAACAACCGGGAGTGGACCAGAGGAGTCAGAATTCTGTCCTCCACGGCCCTACCCAGGCATTCAGATTCCGAGCTCATTCAGATTGTGGCCCCTCAGTTTCCCAGGGGGACTTGGGAGCCCGGCCCCTGAACAGGCCTGTCTTACTGCACAGCCAACTTTGCCAGCCCCTGGGCCAGGATGAGGGGAAAACTAAAATGGACAGACTCATCTGCTCTAGAATGTGGGGTGGGGCGAGTGTGCTCCTTTTTCTCCATCTTCCCCTTTCTGGGTGTGGCTTCCACAGCCGCCCTCAGGCCCGGGGCGGTGGGGTGGGGTGGAGCCTTGTAAATGGAGCCCTGAGGGTGATTTGAAGGTCGCTTCACAGGCCCACCACTCGGTGGGCAAGAGAAGGGAGGGTGGCTGCTTACTCCTCCCAATGACATCTGTGAATATCCTGGCACTGCCCTCTCTCTGCCCCAGAAACAGAGGCCTAAAGGGAATTTCTCTGAAGAAGCCCAAAGATGGCTCTGCACAAATCCTTTTCGAAAAGCTCCTCATCCCCTAGAGTTGAGTCTCTTTCCAGGCACCAAACAGCCGGAGCATGTCCAGAGGGGGACACAGAGGAGCCGAAAGAGCCCCCTCCGTAAGGAGCAGTGGCTGTTCAGCCTTGATGAGAGAAAGGGGGTGCCACAGGTGCCTGCAAACAGGGTTTGTCCTGGGGGAAAGGGAGCAGATTGCTTTGAGGCACTCCAGAGGGCAGAACTTGAACAATTGGTGGATTTTTATCAAGAGGCTAATTTGGGCCTGTTTACTTATTCAGCAAATATTTACTGAACCCCAGCGATGTGCCAAGTGCTGAGTTAGGCATTGGGGCCACTGGGATGAGCAAAACACAGACATGGTCTCTGTCATCATGGAGCCTGGAGTCTGGAACCCTCGGCAGACCACACAAATAAATGTCCAACATCAGCTTAACATGTGAGAATCTCAAGGTGAGGATTTGTCCTGGTGGGAAGTGTCAGGGAGAACTTTCCTTGTGAGGTGACGATGGAGCTGAGAGCCAAAGGATTAGCCAGGGGAAGCTGGGTGGGGAAGGCATTCCAGGGAACGGAGCATCATGTACAAAGTCCCTGTGGTGGGACAAAGCAGAGCAGATGGGAGGAGTCACTGGAGTCCCCTCCCCCTGATCACAGGGAAAGGGTGCAAGGTGAGAAGATGAGGGGGAAGAGCCCAGACCTCAAAGACCAGGTAGGTCAGACAAAGGACTTCCAGACCACAAGAAAAATGGGAAACCATGAAATGGTTTTAAATGGGAGAGTGACCTGAACAGACGGGTTTTGCAATCACTGTGGCTGCCAAAGGAAGAACATTTCAACTTTCTAATGGAAATGCCCTTTTAATGGAATGCTTGACCTTGGGAAAGTAATGACAATAAAAGCTAACATTTATTGGGCACTTCCTAGGAATGAGGCACTGTGCTACATGCTTTTTATGAATTAAAATCATTTGGCCTTGAGAACAACCCTATGAGGTAGGTGTGTTATCATGATGCATTTTTTTTTCTACTGATGAGGAAATAGAAGCTCCAAGAGGTTCAAAAAGCTGCTTAAGGTCACCCAGTGGGAAAAGGTGCAGAACTGGAGTTCACATCAAAATCTGCCTGACCCCAGAGGTCCCATGGGTGATGGCTGAGCACCCAGACAGCCAGAAGCTGCAAGCGGCCACAGTCTGAGTCCTCACAGCCTTGCTTGCACATTGGAATTGCCAAGGGAGTTTTTAATAAAAACATTCTAGTGCCTGGGCACCTCCCCAGAAATGTTGACACAATGAGTCTGGAGCACAGTCTGAGTGCTGGGAACAGTCTATTGTGCAGGCAGGTTGAGAACCCCTGGCCTAAAGCACAGGGAACACCAGAAAGCCACTCTCTGGCTTGACAGTGACCTCCGAGTTCTCTCCCAGCTCAGATATTCTGTATTTTTATGGTTCACCGCTTCTGCTGCCAGAAGCCTTTTCTCCAAGGTGACTAGATTTCTGGAGCTGACAGATGGATGCTGGAGGGACCTTGGTAACACCGCGCCGGCTCTAATGGCTGAGCAGGGAGAGCCAAGTGCTGGTGGCTGCATCCTGGAGCACTGCCAGCTGCCTTCTGTCTGGCCCAGGCCCAGCCTGCAGACAGACTGGGAGGAGGAGGAGAAACGAAGCCAGCAGAGGCTGGTGGGCACTAGCAGAGCTCGGTGCTGCTGGATGTTGGCCCCTTTACTAGTGACTGCCCCACTCCTTCGAGAGTATCTGGAACTTTAAATGGCGGGCCCTCTCAAGGCCAAGTCCTCTGAGGCCAGGTCTAGGCTGTGAGAACTCACCTTCCTCCTTGCAGCTCCTTCCTTGCAAGGTTCTCTGCTTGGGATGTGTGGCAATGGGTGATCTCTTCCACTCCCTATCTCCCCCTCACTGCCTCTGCTCAGCCATGCTGGCCTCTGTCCTTGAGCCTGCCAAGCTCATTTCCCTGCAAATCCAGGCCATCCACAAGCTGCCTCTCTCTCCTCCTAAAGGTCTCAGCTCAGAGGTCACTTCCCTCCAGCAGCCTTCTCTCGCTACCGGAAAGACCCACTGCCTCCCCTCGCCTGCCTTCCCTCTCTATCACATAACCTGCCTTATAATTTTCGTAGCTCTTTTGCCATTACTAATCATGGTAGCTAAAATTAATAGGCACTGGATTAGTATCAGGCTCTAGTATTCATGCAGTCTTTATGAAGAGGATGTTTCCATCCCTGCCTTGTGGAGGAGGGGACTGATGCTCAGAAGCAGCAGCCTGCAGGTGGGCACTCAGCAGGTTGAGGGGCAACCCTGGGCCAGGAACCCAGGCTTGGCCACTTGGCAGGTGGGGCACATAAGGAGCTCAGCAAAGAGGCTGAGTGGGGAGCTGTGAAGGCAGGCTGTGCCCCAGCCCCTGCTCCTCCCAGAGGCCTCCTCCCTGGTGCCTGGGAGGAGCCTTATCTGCCCCCAGGGAGCCCACCCTCCCTACTGCAGGTCAGAGACTCACATTACATGTACTTACCTAATCCTCTGTGAGCCCAGTGGCTGTGTGGCTGACCATGAGACGTTGGAAAGAGGTGTAGCAGCGGAAAGTGAAAGATAATACCTCACGTCTGTGGGCTGCTTCCGGCTTTTTCCAGGCCCTTTTGCCGCTGCTGACTTGCAGAATCTGACAGCCTTGTGGTGTCATCTAGCCTAGCTCATAAAATAAATAAGAAACTTGGGGCACCAGAGATTTTATGGCTCATACAAAGTCAGGCAG
>PVKY010011510.1:0-11996 GCA_004027775.1 Bradypus variegatus
GATTTTGCAGCATACTGACTCTAGGATATTAAATGAAATGTTTAAGATACCTTTAGGATTACAGACTTGTTAAAGCACAACAGGAAAGCAGTGAAAACAACTAAGGCGTATATATTCTAAATTTAAAGACAACAGAAAGAAAACAAAAGGAGTAATTGAGAGATAAAAGTGGGCTTAATATAGAACTTTATCACAATAAAAAATGAACTATTTTGAAAACTCTTATTTCATTATACAGAGAAATAATTCATAACACAAGTATATTGAGAGCAAAGCTCTATAATATGTGAAATGCAAAATATACAACTTTCAAATGCTCAATTTAAGAGCTGCCTGCAAGTATATGTACCAGAGCAGCAGCCATCACTCAGGTACCAGGGACATGCCTTCTGGTCAAACATCTTGAAAAAAACCATAAACACTGGTGAGACCAGTGCTTTACTTCCAGACCTTCTCTGATACTGTCATTATCCAAGGCTCAAATTATTTCCACTTTCTTTATCCACCTCCCACCTCTCAGCCCCACAGCTCTCCTTAACCTCCACCCAAATCTTCAGCTCGGGTTAAACAGAGACCAGCAAGCTTTTCTATAAAGGGCCTGTAGTAAAAATTTTAGGCTTTCTAGACCACAAGGCAAAGTAGAAGATACTATTTAGGTATTTATGTAACAACAGAGAAAGTTTTCCACAAATTTTTTGACAAAATTTAAAATTTAATAATTGAGTATTAATGTTTTGGAAGATGGATCTACTATAATGAGAAGAATGGACTTATAATTCTTTTGGGGGGTAACATTTTGCTTAACTGTGGTTCAAACTTAGGGCTCCATCATCAAATCAGTTACAAATGGTCATCTGTAAAAACCATTCCTAGCTGACAGACTGAATAAAAACAAGTCATGGGAAGGACTTGGCCAGCAGGCTGTAGTTTGAGGACCCCAGATTAAGAGATCAAAGGAACATAGGATGACTCCAGATTGCTACCATAACTATACTATAATTATATTATGCACCAAGTATGCTTTTGTTCACTGATTTGGGACATAAAGTAGAAGTTTCAAACAAATTTCTTTAGACATATACAGTAGGAACTTACAAGGAAATACATCCTTTGATACAAGTGTTTTCTAGTGGGGAACTAAAGAAAAGAGTAAAACGATTTGTAAATTGCAGGCAACTTTTTAGAATTACATCAGGTCTTTACTAAAAAGTATTAAGGTAGAGCAGAAAAAATAAGCTTATATCTGCCCAAACTTCCTTTACAAAAGATCTAAGGCACTAAAAAGCAATATTTATGTAAAAAGAAGTGAAGGAGATCACACCAATACTTCCTTTTCTAAACTTTCCTACTAGGGTTAAGTGTATGACTTCAAAAACAAGGAAGGATTACCCTTAATTACTAAGTGAATGAGAAAGCACTTCTCATCTTGTAGATCAGGAGAGAGCAAACTGAATTAAAAAAAAAAAACACTCCTTGTGTTTATACTGCCTGTGAACTAAGAATGGTTTTACCTTTTTTAAATAGTTGGAAAAAAATTAAAATAACATTTTGTGACAAGTAAAAAATATATGAAATTCAAATTTCAGTGTCCATAAATAAAGTTCTGTTGGACCATAGCCAGACTCATTCAATTAGATATTGTCTATAGCAACTTTGGCACTACAACAGCAGAGATGAGTAGTTGTATCAAAGACCATCTTGCCTTTACAGAAAATTTGTCGACCCATGTCCTGGATTACAGTCATTTTCATAAATAAGAGAAGTTAGGATTGCCAAACTGAAACCTACTTTACTTTATGGGTTTCTGATTCTAAAAACAATACAGCAAATATTTAAACACAAAACCAAATATTTATAGCCTACAAACACTCTGACCTGTCAATACCACTTTAAAAGTATATCTAAAGGAACTTTTAAAAAACATTTTTAAGCATGATTTTCTCTCAGGAATTTCAGTTTAACATTAGATCAAAATATCTCTTCACTCTGTTCAAAAATTCACCAGTATGAGATTTCAATTATTAAAAATAATTTCAATTTTTCAGGGTAACATCAAAAAGCCATGACATGTAATCACGTTAAATTTTGCTGAGAATTTAAATCATGCCAAAGGCCAATGATTATAAATGTAGCTCCCACCTCAACTGGTAGCCATATCTTAACCCTGTATTGTTCTCTGCTTCTCTTAAAGTTCCCATTAGCTCCCATGCAGTATTTGTTTCTGCATAGAAAATGCCCCCAAAAGAAAGCCAACTGCTATTGAGAGTGTTAGAAATGAAGCAGTAGTTTTTAACTAAAAAACATAAGTTTTGAATAATGCATGGAACAGTTTCAGTAAATTGATCAAATTTGCTCTATAATTTAAATGTTTCAGTAAGTGTGCCACAAAATTTTAGTAACTTACTAAATCACTTTTGTTCTATATTTATAGACACATTAAGGGTCTGAAATTATCTATTTTTCACTTATATTTTACTGTATTTTATGGGGGGCATTTGTAATACCTGGAACTTGGAAATTCAGGAAATCCCAGAAATAGCCTTTGTGAGTATCAGGAAGCTACTGAAATTGCAGTTTTGTTAGTATTATACATTTCTAACACAGCCAAGTCAGGACAAATATTTATTGGCAACAAGTCTAAATCTGTAAATCGTTGCAAATATTTCAGATAATTATTTGACTTCTGCTATTTTTAATCTTGCTGTTTCTATTTTATGTTATCAAACCAATGTGTTTTGTTTTTTTCTTTTCTTTTCTTCTTATGTTGCTACAAAAAGACTCAAGTTGAACTTATTTGAAAGGGCAGAATACACAAGAGAGGGATATTTAACTACAAATAATGCCTCTGGGCAGGACGTGAATGATAAATGTGGGCTCCAACCAGGAAAATAATTTAGCAGTCATACAAAGGCTAGTCTTTAAATATTTGTTCAACATTTCTTCAGAGGTGAAAGCAAGCGCTCTAGTGGGGAAAGGTGGAGAAAGTCTAGAGTGTCACTTAACCTCTCCTAGATACTGCTCTACCGTCTAAAAAGTCAGCTCTTGTCGCAACTTACATATCCCACTGAGCAAAACAAAATGATGCTAAGGAGTTCAATCCACTCACCCTCTTTAAATGGCAACTAGTCACCAGATATTATTCACGGAATGTGCCATCCCTTGGGGGTAGGGGGAGGATCTCACCTCCCCACCCAAAATATTGAAGTATTCCTTCTAACCACATATGATATTCCTCCCTAGAGGGAATTCGGTTAACTACTGCTTTCTCCATCTCGTCACAGTTTCAGAGCTGTTTTAATGACCCAGTGATGTTTTTAGCGGCTGTTACATGGAGCAGCCGCTGATTGGGCTCTGCCCCCGGAGCATGCCTCTAAGCCTCTGAGGCATCCGTAGTGTAGGAGGCTCAGAAGAGACCGCAGCCGCGGTGACCCCAGCATGGACATCGAGAACTGTCCTGCCTCTGGTCGGGTGATGCGGCTCCAGCCTGGGACCTGCGCCCCGGCCCCTCTACGACTCTGAGGCAACCCAGGCCTGTCTAAATTCGGTTCCCATCCACTACCAGTTTGTTGAGGCAGGCACTGTCTCGCACCGCCGAACTGTCCCGCGCGGAGTCCATTGCGGGGAAAGCAGCCGCATTGGGATGCTCCGCGCATCCTGACAGGCGGCTCAGCGTGCTCAAAAAGGGGCGCAGCTCAACTTAAACTCTTCAAGTCCGACGCCCCAAGGTAGTCCCGGAGCTCCGGGTGTATAGAGTAGGCTCGACCGTCCGACAGGTGCCGACAATCGCTGATGTTTGCCCACCCCGCCACCTGGCAGGCTTTGAGCCCAAGCCGCTCCCGCTCTCCCTTCCCAGTACCCCTCGGCCTCACCTCTTGGGGCAGCCATAGTTCCCTGACAGCCCCGCGCGGAACTGACGCGCGTTCCCAACGCGCGCGCAGCGCAAGACAAGGGGACCGCCCTCTGTGATCATAGAGACCAAATACTGCTCGGCCTAGAGCGCCGCGCCGACTGACACCTCCTACACAGGCAAGCACTAAAATTAGACTCAGGGTACCGAGATACGCTCGAAAATAGGAAGAACCCGGATGGAGGAGAGGCTTTTAGAGCCTCGTCCGCAGTACCAGTCTCGGTTTGAAGTCTTAGTTTGTGAACTACAACTTCCGGCTTTCTCAGGAAGCGGAGTTGAAGGAGCGGAGCGCTGCCTTCTGGGAATTGTAGTCCCTACTGCAAATTAGGCGGCTGGTTAAGGATTTGGGATTTGTTTTATTGGTTCATCCTGCAAGATCTATTGGAGAAGCTCCCAGAACTCGAAAGAATCTTCTTGGCAACTCTTTTATAAACTTCATCTTGTGCATTACCTTTAACAGTTAACTCGTCTAAACTTTAGTAAAATTTATATTACATATTTGTAGGTATTTGTTTTGTGCCTGTGGCCTTATTGTCAGAATTGCCATTGTTTACGTATATTTAACTAGCCAGAATTGTTAACTATATAGTGTTCGCAAAACAAACGGGTGCTTAAAAAATGTGAGACATATCAACAATCACTTTAAGCAGTGTAATCTCCACCTTCACTAGAGGATGTTAATTAGCATAAGGGATGATAGAAATAATTCATTGGTAAAATGTGAGGTGTTCAAGATAAATGTATGGATTAAAAATACTGTAAAGGTCCTCCAGCCCTTGCACGAACAAAGGTACAGAATTCTGACATACCCAGCAACCTATACTTTGCAGCATGATCTCTCCCCCAAAATTGTCTTTTTAGAGGGTTGTGTGGCTAATGTTGTATACCACTGTTATGTATTTAGATATACATATAGATACACCTGGTCTACTAACACTACTCAAAAACTTTGCATGCTTTATTAGCATCTTATTACATAATTAAAAAGGCCTCCTAGGACACTAGAGTTGACTCTGTAAAGTCAGATATTTGATTAATTTCATTTTGGAACACAATGTTGGATCCTCTCTCTACCTAGTTGTATGTGTGCTTATTGGTGCTAATCACCTCTTCCTGTAATTGGTACGATTCCCATTTCTGGAATTATTCAGTTCCCACTCTGTATGTACTTATCCATATACTTAAACGGAAAACTCATATATGTACTTTAATCTTAAAAATTAAAAATACTCTATCATATGTCCCTTCTTTTGTTTTATAACTACTGCTTTTTACAGTTTATTTAGCCCTTCCAATTTTGAAGTATACATTTTTTTTACAGTCAACTTATTTTAATTAACTATAATTGTTCTCTTTTTAATGCTCAAGTATGTCCCCTTAAACCTGTCCCTTTCTTTAAAACCATCTCAGCAATTTTCTTTTAAAAATATTTTCTATTTCTAGCAACAAGAGATTCCAAGTCAATGTGTGATCTTGCTCTGACCTAGGTCATGGAACCAACTACACTTCAAGGAACCATGGTACCTTTGGTGGAGAATAGCATTGGACACACACACACACAGCCAAAAAACTGATCACAATTATGGTGGGGGGTAAAATGCTGTTAGGCCATTTTAGTGGCATCTATGGTTCACATAAAATACTATGTTGCTGAACTCTACTTTTCTTATAAATTGTCATTCCCCACAAATATTTTCTACTCCACTGGCACCAACCTCAACCAGGTTTTGATGCCTTCTGTCCCAGCCCAATCAGTTGAAGACCATCAGGGATAAACTCATTGCCATGGGTTTATTGACCCATGGCAATGAGGGAAACCACACACCAGAGAAACTAGGAAATGTCTCGGGAAACAAAGGAAAAGATAAAGTTACAGATTTAGGGGAAGGACGGAGTTTAGGTGAAATTTAAAGGAAGCAGTGTTTGGATAGACTCAAAGCAAGGCTATGTATAAAGAACAAAGCATCAGATCAGACTGCAAAGTGGTCTCAGGATCCTGTTTTCTGGAAGTTACAATTGATATGGAAAGTTGCATTCAGGAACCCTTAAATGATGCTTTGTGCCTAGATTGGAAATTGAGTCTGCTTCTTGTGTCAAAGTGACTTAGATCCTCCAAACAAGAAAGAGATGTTTCATTCTTAGTGATAAATTGCAAACAGCAAGGATTTTAATAGCCTGCGATTTCAGGGAGCCAAGTTTTTCAGTGGGTTAGAAAGTAGTCAGTCAAGGGGATTGCTATTATACTTTCAATATGCAGCATATCCTTGGAAGAAATATTATTTCCCATTAACTTTGAGGCTGGCTTTATGTTTTTTATTCCAACCCAATGAATGACCAAGCAGATATTTGTAATTTTAGTTCAAGCTATTTCTCACTTCCTCACTGAATTATTTTAAGTCTTGCAGGAAAAATCAATTTATTGTTGTTGTTTTTTTATTAATGTATGCCTAGCTTTCTATACAACATTGGTTAGAGCAAGAAGTAACAGTCCTCAACATGTAAGTCTCGGGTTATTTACCTGAGAAGCTAACCCTTCAAGCAACTACTGCAATTGCCATTTGAGAACCTACTGATATTCCTGATTGTCACTATCAAGATGTAGTATTTGCCTTTATATCCTGCTCACTTCTATCTCAGCTCAGGCATAAGCGCTACTCCAGTCTCAATGAGTTGTTGAAAAGGAAGCCCAGTACTATAACCATTGGTAAGGAAGTAAAAGTATTAACTTGATTAAATAAAAAGGCTGGAGAGGAAGCAAAGACCAAAAAGCATAAGGATATTATAATTAAATTCAAATGGTAGCTATATAATAGATTGCTCATTTTGGGTAAAGTTTAAAGTTCAGTTAACCTTTAATCATAAAAAAAAATGTAAATGCAGTTACCAAAAATAATTGTTTCTGTGACAGTTTGAGAATATTACTCATTATTCTTCTATTAAGAAAAACACCCAAAACCAATTTGCTAGGTTTTTGTTGTTTTAAACCAGTTCATTCATATGGTATAATATTACTAAAGACACAACAGAAGAATTGTTGCATTTTATAATTGATGGTAAATGGTGTAAATTTCAGTGTCTGAACTAAGAAAATTAAACAAGAGTAATCATCATCAATATCCAAACATTTCTTACTTGTGCTTAACTCTCCCTTCCTTCTCGTTCCCTTTTTATTTAACCAAAATCTTACTTTCCTTTTCCTACCAGTCACTGATTTATAGTCTGCACCTACTTCTACCATTTCCTGGTTAACTTATGCAACCTTATTTCTACTTAATCCACTTCTATTAAAATTGAGCCTAGCAGCTGTCAACTCCATTGATATTTTCTCATTCTTTATCCTCTTTTGTTTATTCACCATTTATTGAGAGTCATAAAGTGCCAAGCATTATTCTACACACTACTTAAAACTAGAACATGAAAAGAAGAAACAATGGGAATGGGGTGCATTAGAAATGAAACATTGGAAATTCTCTCTGCCCTTGGCTAACACGGACAAAACATTTGCCATGTGTTATGTTTTACATGTGTTAACTCATTTAATCCTCATGACAACCCAAAGAGTTGGGAGCTATTATTATTACACTTGATGAAGAAACTGAGGCAGAGAAATATTAAGTAATGCAGCTAGGAAAAGCAGTAGAACTAGATTTTTCTTCCATGACTGTGGAGATTCCTTCATATCTCTTTCTACTTTTCCAACTGCTCCTCTGTCTTATTTTACTGTCTTCTCTTTCTCCTTCCATTCCTTTGGGGATGATCTTCAAATTATCTTTTTAATCATCTCTTTATTATTCTTGTCATCTCTTAAAGTCAAATTTTCTAGTACTAAACACGTTATATTTTTCAATCAACCCATTTCTCTTCCCAGTTATCTATCCTCAGTGTCCTAGGGTAGAAACCCTAAGATCATATTTTATATTTTTCTTTCCTTTCTTGAGATATTACAGCATCCTCATTAAAGTTCACATTTGTGCCTTCTTCTGCAGATCTGTTATCATTCTCCTAGTCCAAATCATCACATCATCCATCACTCCATGATCCAATTTTTGCAACACTTCCCAGTCATCTCCCCAATTCCCTTGTCCCCCACCCACAATCCTTCCTCTCTCCAAGAATCTTAGTGGTTTTTTAATTTCCCACTACAGGAAGGCAATATATGCCTCTGCCTGGCTTTCAAAGTCCTGCAAAAGCTAAGCCAACCCTAGTTATTCAACTTCATTTTTCACCACTTCCCAAAACATAGTCTCCCCTTTCCTCCCTGCCTGTATCTCCTTTTCTAAATTGGTGCAGGCCCTTGCCAACTCCTACCTTGTCAATTAAAACAACCACTTAACAATATGGTGCTTTCAGTTTGCCCCCTCATTCATTCAACTCTCAAAAAAGTCACAACCTAACAGGGGAGAATAGAGGTGAACACCTAAAAATAAATCTATTTAAGTTCAATAATAAGGGTATGAATAAAAGTCAATGAAAACCCAAAGGAGGGAGCAATTAATTCTCTCAACTGTGTGGGGAAAAATCCTTGTGGAAAAACTAAAATCTGGTTGGCCCGTGTGAGGGGAGTTTCATGTGGGATGCCTAAGGAGTACATTCCAGGTGACAGAGTGAAAAGCAAGGGCAGAGACTGCTGATATTAAAGACCATGACATATTTGAAGATTTGGGGGAAGTTCAATTTGGCTAGCATGTATGGTGTATGGAAGGAGGATGTGAGAAACAGATGAAATAAATCGGAAGATAAATGGAGATCGTATTTTGAAAAGTCTCATATACTACGTGAAGGCATTTGTATTTTATTCCCTAGGTAATGGAGAAGAATCTTGGTCAATTTTTAAGAAAGAGGGTATGAAGGTTGGAGGAAGGAAGACAAGTGACATGATCCAATTTATGTGTTAGATAATCTAACCTGTTAAAATATGTAAAAGATGGAGACCGCACAGATCCAGGGAATAGGACAAAGTCCTAAATTACAGCAGGGAGGACTTGGATCTCAGAGATAATTCAAACCCAAATTAGCAAGGCTCGAAGGCTAGTTAATTGTAGGAGCTGCCAGAGAAGTTTTAAGTTTATGCTCAGTTAGCAGTGATGCCTTTGACCATAGAAGGAAACACAAAAGGAGAAACAAATTTGGCAGAGAAATTGAGTTTGGTCTGTAACCCACAAAAATGGGGGAGATCATCAGGCACTGTGTCCAGTATGTGGCTGGAACTCTTTAGACAGCTTAGGGGTACGAAGAGGTCCTGGGAGAGGATAAGCTGACCATCTGATCTATCTTCCTTTACTCTGAAGCTGTGATACTTAACATGTAGCTTTCTGATAATAGTTAGTTTGGTTTTCAAAATGGATTTGGTATTTTTATTCACTTTTATTTTACTTCCAGCCCTCACCTGACAACCCTGCATTATGGCTTACCAGCCATTCTTCTCTGTGTTTAGTAATCTTGCAGAAACTAATGAGGATAGACTGAACAAATAAAATCAAATTCCTGAGTTTGTAAAGATTCGGATTAACTATACCACCCCACCTCCTTCAGGTACAGGTACCTCCCTCACCCCAGGCCTTGCCTAAACAACTAGTCAGCCTACCTTTACACATAAGTTTTAAACTTCAGGTATGAAAATCATGACAACCTAGAAATAGGTCTGTTCAAAGTTTACCTTTAAAATGTGTATGGAAACTGGATTTCAAAGCATATTCACATTCTAAATAACATTTAACCTACATAGAAAACAAATTACACAAATACTTTAATAAAAGTCACCTGCGCAGGAAAAACTGCTAAATATAATGACCCCATACCTATTAAAGCAGGTTTAACAGGCCCACCATCCAGGAGCCTTTATTATCCATGCGTAGTATTAGAAGTATGCAAGACAGTAATAAAATTACAGCTCCAAAGTTTTACTGACAGGGTCCCAAAGCACAACTACCTGTCAGGTATATAAGGCAAAGAAATTAAGTGGTAGCCTAAGAAGGAAGCAGGAAGTGGGTCAGACTAGAGAACTGGAAGCACCTGCTCTGTTAAAAGGCAACACTGCTGAAAAACCATTGCCTAACACAAGATCCTAAACACGCTTCCCTGTGTTTTCTTCTAGGATCTTTAAGGTTCCTGTTCTTATATTTAGGTCTTTGATCCATTTTGATTTGATTTTTGTATATGGTGTGAGTTAGAGGTCCACCTTCATTCTTTTGCGTACGGACATCCAATTTTCCTAGCACCATTTGTTGAAGAGATTATTCTCTCTCAACTGAGTTGGATTAGCATGCCTGTCAAAAATCAGTTGGCCATAAATGTGAGGGTTGACTTCTGAACTTTCAATCTGATTCCATTGGTCTATATGTCTGCTCTTGTACCGGTGTCATGCTGGTTTTTTGCTTTGTTTGTTTTCCTTGTTAACAAGCAGTTTCATTGAGATATATTCACATACCATACAATAAATCCAAAGTGTACAATCTATGGCTTATAGTATATTGACAGAGTTGTGCATTCATCACCACAATCAATTTTAGAACATTTTCATTACTCCAAAAAGAAAAACCTCATACTCCTTAGGAGTCACCTCTCAGCCCAATATAACCACTAATAATTTTTATACATTTCCTTATATTTACACTTTATATAAATGGAATCATACAATGTGTAGTTCTTTGTGTCTGGTTTCTTTCACTTAGCAAAATGTCTTTATTTTTTAAAATATTATTTTATTTAATTAGAGAAGTTGCAGGATTACAGAAAAGTCATGTAAAAAAAAATACAGTGTTCCCATGTATTTCCCTATGGTTGACACTTTGCATTAGTATGGTAACTTTGTTTCAATTGATGAAAAAAATAGTATGATTAACTGTAGTCCATAGCTTACATTACTTATATTTTTCTCATATTCCACCCAATTATTAACATCTTGTATTACTGTTGTATATTTGCTATAATTCATGAAAGAACATGCTTATAATTATACTATTAACCCCAGTCCATTGTCCACAACAGGGTACACAGTGTTATGCAGATCTATGTTTTATCTTCTAACTTTCATTCTATTAACATACATAACCAAAAAGTTCCCCTTTCAAACACAGTCACATACATAATTCAGTGCTGTAAATTACACTCACATTAATGTGCTGTTATCACCTCTATACATTTCTAAACATTTACAATCAACCTAAATAGAAATTCTGTACAAATTAAGCAACAGCTCCCCATTCTCTATCCCCAACCCAATCCCTGGTAACCTATATTCTAGATTCTAACTCTTTGAGTTTGTTTATTATAATTAGTTTGTATCATTGAGATCATGCAATAATTGTCTTTTGAATCTGGCTTATTTCACTCAGCATAATATCCTCAAGGCTCATCCACATTGTCACACGCATCAGGTCTTCATTCCTTTTTACTGGTGAATAATATTCCATGGTATGTATATACCATATTTTGTTTATCCATTCATGGGTTGATGGATACTAGGGTTTCTTCCATCTTTTGGCAATTGTGAATAATTCTGTTATGGACAACAGTGTATAAATATCTGTTCAAGTCCCTGCTTTCAATTCTTCTGGCTAAATACCCAGTAGCAGAATTGCCAGGTTGTATAGTAATTCTATATTTAACTTCCTGTGGAACTACCAAACTGTCTTCCACTGTGGCTGCACCAGTTTAAATTCCCACCAGCAATGAACGAGTGTTCCTATTTCTCCACATCCACTCCAACACTTGTAATTTTGTTTTTTTTCTTAATAGTAGCCATTCTAGTGTGTGTGAAATGGATCTTACTGTGGTTTTGATTTGCATTTCCCTAATAGCTAGTGATGCTGAGCATCTTTTCATGTGCTTTCTAGTCATTTGTATTCCTCTTTGAAGAAATGTCTATTCAAGTCTTTGCCCACTTTTTAATTGTATTGTTTGTCTTGTTATTGTTGTATTGTAGTATTCTTTATATATTCTGGATATTAAACCCTTATCTGATATGTGGTTTCCAGATATTTTGTCCTATTGAATAGGTTGCCTTTTCACTTTTGTGACAGTCCTTTCAAGGCACAAAAGTTTTTAAATTTGAGGAGGTCCATTATCTATTTTTAGTCTCATTTCTTGT
>PVKY010011511.1:0-12004 GCA_004027775.1 Bradypus variegatus
CAGCAGCCTCTCCTGATAAAGCGGAACATAATGCCAGCTGACAAAGGAGCAATACTTACAGGGCTCTGTGCCAGTTTGTCTTCAGAGATACAGCTATTTTTCTTATATGTGGAATAGTTCTGATTCTCCAAAAGGAGGAGATACACAGTCCCAACAGTGTTTATATCACTGGCTATATTAAATACTTCTTAAATTGTCATAGCTCCATGGAATATTCTGTTACCTAAAGACCAAATTATAACATTAACTTCCAACAACTTACATATAAACTAAAAATAGGAAGAAATAGAGAAAATGGTTAACATGTAAAAAACAACAACATATATACACATGCAAAACTATTACAGTCTTTTTTTTGTAATTGGTCACAGTCCATAATTGATATCTATGGCTTCCTTATTTTATTACCTATTCCATACTCCCCCCTGCTCTCAGCCAGTCCTTCAGATGGTCAGGTTTATTTACTTGTTGGAGTAACCCATAATTGCATTTCTGAAGGGCCTGAGGCCTCAGTCATCCTGCCTTTTTTTGGTGGCTGTAATTTCCTATGTCCTTCACTATCCGACATGGAAGCACTCCCAGGGACTCCGAGAATCCTCTGGTTTCCAGATACAGCCCTCCCTGGCCCCTGGTAGTAGACTGTAAGGTGGCTTTCCAGGATCTCTGTCTTCAGATGTCCATGCCCTTGTGTAATACCCTCTTCTTGAGTAGGGATGGGACCTGTGACTTGCTTCTAAACAAAGGATGCCTCTAACCAAGGGAAGCTCTGGCTATGGCAAATGTGATGGAATGTCACTCCCGTGATTACTTTATGTTAGGTAAAACTTTCTCTTGATAGCAGACTTGCTTCAGAGACTCTCCTTCCTGGCTTGAGGAAGTAAACAGTAATTCAGGAAGCCCATGTGGCAAGGAACTGCAGGAAGCCTCTGGAAGCTGTGGGCAGCCTCTAGCCTCCAGCTCCCCAAAACTGGGAAACCCCAAGCACAGAACCCAGCCGAGCCCTGCCCAGACTCCTAACCCACAGAAACTGACACAATTTTAAATTTAAGAGAAGTTGCAAGAATAACACAAGCAATTCCCATAGTTCTGTTACCTAAATTTATCAGTTGATTATCTTCATCATTCTCTTCCTCTTTTTCTACACACACACACACACACACACACACGCGCGGTTCTGAACCCCTTGAGCCTGAATTGAAAACATCCTGCCCCTTTACATCTAAATTCTTCAGTGTGTATTTCTTAAGATTAAGGGCATTTTCTTTCACAGCTTCAGTATGATTTTCAAAATTAGAAGACTTAACATTAATATAATACTACTTTCTCACACCCTAGTCCATATGTAAATTTCAACGGTTGTTCAATAATGTCCTTTATCACTGTTTCCTTTTTCTCAGCCCAAGACCCAATCCAGGATCATGCATTACATTTAGTTTTTGTGTCTCTTTAGTTTCTTTAATCTGGAACAGTTCCTCGGCCTTTCTTTGTCTTTCGTGACCTTGACATTTTGGATGAATACAGGCCAGTTATTTTGTAGAATATCCTTGGATGTTTCCTTGTGATTCGATGCAGATTAGGCATTTTGGGCAGGGATAACATGGAGTGATGTTGTGTCCTTCTCAGGGCCTCATATCAAGAGATATGACAGTGATTTGTCTGAACACTGGTGATATTAACTTTGATCATTTGATCAAGATGGTGTCTGCTAGGAACTCCACTATGGTTACCATCTTTCCCTTTTAATTAATAATTTGTGAAGAGAGACCTTTTTGACTATGTAAATATGTTGGTCTTCAATAAGCTTTCATCCACTAGTTTTAGTAACCATTAATGACTTTCTAACTGCATCATTCTTTCTACATTTGTTGGTTTGCATTCTCTTCCCCCCTGTTTGTTTAGTCATTTATTTATATTACTATGGACTCATGTATTCTTATTTTATTCATTGGGTTATTATCTGGTACTGTCATATTTTATTCTGATGCTCAATAGCCCTGCATTGGGCCAGTGGGAGCCCTGTTAAACTGACTCCGGGTCCTTTTGACATGTCTCCACCATTCTTTGAGTTCTTCCTTATTTTCTGGCAAACAAGATGTTCCAGGCTCATCCTGTACTTGCTCAATCCTAGTGCTAGAATCAACCATTTCTTCAAGGAGCGATGGTTCTTTTTATGGGGAACGGTATTGCAAAACCAGTATCTGGGTACTAAGCATGCTTATTCCTGTGTAGTGTTGTTGCTTCTAGGCCCTCCCAGCAGACAGAGCTAGGGAATGTGTGTGTGCACACACACACACACACATACACATACAAACATACACATACATTTATAGCTATATTGACTTACCCATAAATTAAAAACCTTCATACTGATACCTTTAATTCTAATCTACATGAATGCCTGTTTTTTAAGTGTTTCTGTATTTCCTATTTTCAACCTGTTCAGGTTGTAAGTTCCAAGAGGAGGGCTGTAGTCTAAATTGCTTTGTGTAATGTCATGAGCAGAAGGAAACTTTTAAAAATGCTTAGAATGACCATGATTATCAAGAAAAACAGAGTTGATTCAAAAGTCACTCTGTAGCTTATCAGCTGAGTGTGAAAGTTTTCAGGATGCTACAGCCGACTCCACAGAACAGAACTAAGGGCAACAACAAACCCATTGGGGGACCACGTGCCCAACTGCGTGAACAACTGCTGCAGAATGGGGAGAGAGAGGGAAGGAATTCTTGCTGGTTTTGCTTCTGCAGCGAGCTGTATGTAAGTGCTCTGCCTACAGAGCTTCATTTCACCTTCACAGCTGCACGGAGAGATGGGAATGGTTATTCCCATGTCACAGATGAGGAAACTCATCTGAACAGATGAGAGGTTAAATCATTTGCCTAAGGTTGAACAGGTTTAAACCCCTTATCTAGACTCTACTCCCCTTGAGGATAAAACCCAGAACATATTGGAGCCACAGGCAAAAGGAAAAATGTGTGCCCCATATGCATTTATTAAAATATTCTCCCACATTTTGAATCAAATAGAAAAGTTAATAAAAGCTCTGCAATGGAAAAACATGCCTACATATAAAGCCCCCTGTTGCCCAACTGTTGGCATGCCATTGCCACCCTTATAAACCTGCTTGGCAGGGGACTCAACAGTGTCCACACCCCTGGGAACTGTGGGCTGACTGGAAATGAATGTTCCCATTGCATAATAACATAGGGTCATAAAACAAACAACAACATCCTGGCCTTAGGTTACATTTTGATATTTTGTTCATTATGGATTTTTTGCATTGATTTTTTTTAATTTGGTATTAAAATACTATTTATCATAATTACTGAGTTTTCAGCACCCCTTAAATTTTGCACCTGAGATGAGTTCCTAACTTGCTTCCCCCTAATCTGGGACCTAGAACTAAAATCTTGGCCTGAATTATACCAGGTGTCCATTCCCCAGAGCAGATGCTCCCTAATCAGGCCCTGCTGGGGTGGTTTTGCCTCCAGCACCATTCTGTGGATCCCAGATGCCTTGACTCCTGGTGGAAGGCCCACTGCCAAATCTCCATCCTGAGGCCCCACTTAGCCCATGCAACTGTGGAAGTGCCCATCTCATTAGAAACATTGAATCACAGAGCTGTAACAACAGAAGTGGTTCCACTGTGGGGTAAGCACATGATCACATGCCTGCAAAAATCTATGGAGACACGGGATATTCTACCCCCAGCCATTAGTCCCTTCTGACCCAGAAGCCACAAGTTCCCGATTCTGCTCATCTGAGCTCATGGGTTGGAATTCCTAGGTTCTCCAAGCACTGATATGCCAAGAGTTTGTCCTTCCTGTTGTTTACAGTGGGGTAGAGAGAGTTCCTGGTTGGGAACTCCAGCCTCCTGGTTTGGAAGCCTGCACAGTCCCCTCCTTAACCAGGCAGTTGGCTGGAAGGCTTTGCAGCAATACTTTCCACAGGAGATGAACATTGCTGATTTCTTTGTTCTTTTCAAAATTGCCCCAGGCCTTCAGGGAAAGCAAAGAGAAGTCACTGGTAAAACCCTTTTAGCTATAGCAGAACACTTGCTGCTGCTGTTTTTGTGCAGAAGGACAGAGAGAGGAACTGGAGATCATGAGACAAGGAGGAATGGCCCTCAAACACACACATCCCTTGCAAAAAGGCCCAAAAAATCCACTCCCTTGGAATCTTTACAGAAGAGAAAATCAAATTTAAATAAATTCCAAGGCCAGCTTTGAAATGAAAAAGAAGTCAGGGAGACTTAGCTGCCTATACTCAGGCGCCCCTCCTGACCAATTCTGAGCCAATGCACAAACAACCCTTTATCTTCCAAAGAAGACAACAAGCATTTATGGAGAAGCTTCTGGACAGCCTGCATCCACTCCTGCCCCCACAGTCCAAATTCCAAGCTGCAGCTAGAGTGTGTTTTAAAAACACAAATTTGTCATGGGGATTAAAGGAGCTAATATTCGTAAAGTTCTGACTGGCATTCGTGGCACATAATAAGTGCTATAGAAATGTCTGTTAAATAAATATATGTAATGTTATTCCTCCATTTGAAATCCCCTAAAGGATCAAATGGAAACTCTTCACTGCCTGCCTCTGCCTTCTGCTTCCCCACCACTCTTTGCCTTGCTGGCCTCACCTCAGGCCTCCTTTCAATTCCTCCTCAGTCAGCCTACTTCCTGGCTTTAGCAGGAGTGATTCCCTCTTAATGGCTCTTCCCCAAACCACTCACCTTCACTTAACTTCAACGTCTCCTTACCCCAGCTCAAATGTCACTCTCTCAGACTTCCAGGACTTCCCCAAAGGAGCTTAGGTCCCTCTGTTTTACCCTTGTACGGCCGAAACATTTGTCACAATTGTAATCACATACGAAATGTTTTAAGTTATTTGTCTGCTTCCTTTGTTAGACTTTAAACTTCAGGAAGGAAAGGGCTGTAGGTCTCTCCTGTTCACTGTCAAGCTCAGGCAGGATGGGTCCCTAGTAAGCTGTTGTCGAATGAATGAATAAAAACCTCTAATACTTGTCTTGCTTAGATAACTGGCCCAAGGGCGCACAGCTGAGCGAAGATTAGAACCCACGACGTTCTGGCTCTGAAGCCCAAGGTCTGACCACTAAAAGCCTGGCCCCTCCTCTCCCTCAAAGCTGGAGCCATTAGACAGGTGGGCTGGGAAGAGAGTTTAAGGAACTGCCGGTCTGTCGGCACAGGGCCACGCGCTGCAAGGAACTCCGCGCCGTGCGCGTCGGCCTCCGGCCCAGGGGAAGGGGCACCCGTCACGCGTCACCGGCAAGGCCAGCTGCAGCCGCACCTTGGGGCAGGAATGCAGCCCCTCCCCGATCGCGCGCCAGGAAAACCGCGTCCGCCCTGGGGACTGACGTCAATGAAGGGGGTGCCTCCCGGCGCGGCGCGGCGGAGGCTGGGGGCGGAGGGAAGGTTCGGATGGATACGTCCCCTCGCCGCCTCCCCCGCCACTGATTGGACTCGGGAACCTCGGCGCTGGGTCTTGGTGGTCGGCGGAGGGTAGGGGGCGGGGCCTGGACACGCCCCCCGCCCCTCAACCGCCGCCGATTGGCCCACGGAGTCTCCGCATTGGAGTTAGGCAGGCTCGCCCGGGAGCTCGCGCCACGGCTCCGGCCGAGGATTGGCTGTTCCGGGACGTTTTCTTCGGGGAATCGTGGCTGTGACTCCGGAGGCCCGAGCCAGGTACGTAGGTCGGCGGCCCGGCCTCGGCGCTGCGGTGGGGGGCGGGCAAGCTGTCAGAGCTGCTGTGCAGCTGGGACTCGGACTCCCAGAGCCACTTAAAGGCCCGTGGTTCTGCGAAACGGGTCGATCGTGCTGGGGATATCTCCGTGTACCCTGGACCGGGATAGCCTCTCCCAAGCTCCTGTCCTGCCGGTGAACGCCACCCGGCTCTTATGAGCACTTTCGCAGCAGGAAGCCCAGAGCTGCGTGCCGTGGAAGGGGGCTGGGGTGGGCGCATCTTAGCTTGCCCGGATCCCGAAGTGATGTCTGTCCGCGCTGCCCTTCGGCGTGGTGAGTAATCTCTCGAACTCCCTGCGGAGCGTGGAGTGCCCAGGGCACAGAGGCTTGCTTTGGGGTTCCGACTTTGGATCCCTGAGCCCTCTAGAATCCACAGAAGCAAGAAGCAGGTTCCGAAAGATTTCAGAGCCTTCTCGGTTCTTCCTTCTGTTCTTCCTTCTCCTTGTTTAGCCATTGGGCATAAACAAAAGTTAACAGTGGTAGACAGCATGGGCGCTGGGGTCAGACTGCCTGGGTTTATATTCCCAACCTCATTACCTAGCCGCTGTGTGACTTTGGGCCTGTCACTTAACCTTTCTGAGCTCAGCTTTCTCATTTGTAAAATGGGTGTAATGATAGTGCCTCCTCATAGGTGAGCCTTAAAGAGATTCCCCATCTCAAAGTTCATCATTTTGGGTTTGAACAGAGTAAACCACCTCAATGTCAGTAATTTAAAATCCACAGATGAATCCATCTCCCTTTGCCCCCTTCTCCCAAGAATGAAAGCCCCCTTTCCTGAAGTTTGAGGAGGGTGATGATGATGAAAATGACAATGGTTCTATAGACCATGTGAGTTAAACAGCTTTTCCCTGACATCATTCATTCATTCATTCAACCAACATATATTGAATGCTGTATGTCAGATCCTGGATGGGTGCTTTTGTATGCTTTTTTATCCTTTTAAGAGTTACTTATGGTCAGCACTTTGACGATGAGCAACCTGAGACTTGCCCAAAGTCACCCAGCTATCAGTAGCACACTAGAATACAGAGTTCCTGAACACTTTATTCCTAGATCAGGCAGCAGTTTATTACCAGGTCATATCTGAGAATTGGTCTGGGGAAAGGGCCTAGTTTCTTTCTCCACCTCCTGGGGCACAGATTTGGAGGCCAACATGTGTCTAATTCTTTTAAGCATCCATGGTTGCTGGGAGGTCCTGTGGAGTAGGAGGCCCACAAGGCCATTTGGACTGAGCCTCCCACTTGAGAAACCCCAGATTTTGGCTGCTGCCCAATGGCATGTCTGTGCAGAGACTCAGGCCCAGACTACAAGTTGAGTTGTGCTTTGGGCCAGACCACCTAGTTCTCTTCCTAAGAGGCCCTTGGCCTCCAGTGTTATCCAAAGGGGGCAAACTGTGTGAGGAACCAGGACTTGCCAGCTCACACAAGTATGCTCTGCTTCTCATGGTTATTCATGCCTCCCTGAGACTACAGTGAGATATTCACCTAGAATAGCCATCCAAACCAAACTTCATATGTAACAAAGAATGCTCAATTGTGCACCATATTCATTGCATGGTGAGTCACTTTTTAAATGTACTTCTTTGTTAATACTCTACTATTCTTCCCATACTGCCTATTTCAAAACAAGCTGAACTTTGTCATTTTCAACATTTGGTATTTTCTTTGAGGGTTCATTTTTAACCTACTTTCTGTCAAATTGAAGTATTTTGCAATCAGTTTTTTCTCTTTTGCTCACAGACCCATACTTATCTTCTTTTATGTCAGCTCTGAAAAGAAAGATCCATTTGTAATCTTTTAATAGCCTCTTGGCTTCATTTTCCAGTTTTAAAAAGTGCTATTGTTCAAGTTTGCACTGGCTTTCCTGGACAAAGGTCTTGTTCAGGAAATTAGGGGAAAAGTAATGACTGAACAGCCTAGGCCACTAGAGTGCTTTAGAGCAGTGAGTTGTGTCTTCTACCAGACCCTATTCCCCTAGCCCATTGCAGCAAAACAGTGCCTGGCTTCCAGGGAGGATTGAGAAGGGAGGAGAAGGGGAACTACTAGCTGGGAGTTTCCTGGCACCTAGTTAGCCAGACCTGTCTAGACATGCTGTTGCTTCTAGGTCCTGGCAGGGAAGCAAACCCTCCCTCCTTCTGTACAGACCAGCCACGTTGTGGAATCATTGACTTTCAACGCTGGAACACACCCTCAAAGACCATCGGCATCCACCTGTTCTTACAGATGTAAGAGGGCAACAGGCCCAGAGAGGTGAAGTGAATTGCCTGAGGCCTCTCAGCAAGTGAGTGACCTGATCCTCTGACTCATAAGCCAGTGCTTTGTGCACTGACTGGGTAGTGGTTCCAGATTTTCTTGTTGGGGCTGGGGATCTTCTTTGTCAGAGTGCCACAGGTTCAAGGCTGGGCCAGCCTGTCACCCAGTAAACAGTCCTCGCTCTAGAGTCTAGTGAATAGACTAAAATAAATCAGAAAATTCTACCCCTGCCTTGCATGTGCAATAACTCACTGTCCTTCCCATTCTGATGGAGCATTTTTCCCTTTGTGAATTAGGGAATTAGGTAGGAACAGTGAAGCCCTTCTCACAGAAATCTTGTGAAGAAATGTACCTTGAGCTGCTTGGCTGTGGAGGCCACTCAGCTATTTAAAAGCACGATCTGCAGCCACCTGGACCAGCTTCTGGCTGCACCTGGGCCACTGGTGCTTACACCTGGGTCTCAGTCTCCAGTTGCTCTCCTGTGAAATGGGATGAGGATAACAGTGCCTATTTCCTAGCATTGTTTTGAGGATTAAATGAGATCAAACATATTGCCTGATACAGAATGAACATCCCTTAGTTATCTTTTATTTATCAGCCTAAAAGTCTTACTTAGTGACTGTGTTGTTTTCTGGACACAGTATTTTTGTATCATCCAGTCTAGGGGCTTAGTTACCACACGTATTAGGTTTTAATTGGCTTCCTATAATAGGGCCTAAGGAAAGGTGGCTTTTAAAATTGCTATTTTTCCAGATAAAAAGAACAATGTCTATGAAGTTAATTTATCTGGAAGTCTTCTAAAGGTTTAGTTAGTAAATCTTTTGAAAAGAGAGTGGAGTCCTTATGATAGAAGGTCCAGAAACTGGGACAGGGTAAGTGTGGAAATAAACAGAATAAAGAGGGTGGCTTTTTGGGTGTGGAGGAGGGAAAGCCAGGGCAAAGGAGGGAAAATCATATTTGGTAAATCTAAATAGGGTGCAGAGATGGTTCAAACTCACAAGAAAACAAAGGACAGGTTAGTTTAAGGATTACTTCTTTACAGGGTTGGGGAATAGGAAAATGTAAATGCTTTTATTTATAAGATTCTATACTGCTGAAATTTTCTACAAGTTTGTAAATATTTTATTTAAATATATTTTAACTCTCCCCCCACCCTCGCCCCACCAGTTTAAAGCTGGTTGATGGTTGATGATTGACAGATAACTGTCACTAGAGAGCTAGATGTGACCCAGGCAGCCAGGCCTGTGGAAGGAGCTGGGTGAGTCTGTCTCTCCCCGACAACCTTTAGGCCTGGGGCTGGGAGCACAGGCTCGTCCTCGGCTGGCTCAGGCCAGACTGCTCAGAGGAAAAGGAAGGTCCAAAAGATGGGCATTTGCATTTATTTAGCTCTTATTTGGTGCCTGATACTAGGCTCATTTAATCCTCACAACCCCAAGAAATGGTTATCATCACCCCCATTTTACAGTTAAGGAAGCAGAGGCTCAGAGGGATTGAGTAAGTAAGCAAGCTAGTAAGGTGGCAGAGCTGGGGCTCAAGCCCAGTTCAGTGTAAAGCCAAAGTTCTTGGTCTTCCTTTGTCTCCAGGCTGTTTTCTAATCCCCTAGTTTTTCAGGCCGTACTAGAGATAAAAGGGTGAGCTTCTTATGCCTTTATTATTCACAGTGAATTATTTACAACCAAAGAATATAATTTAATTTTAATTTTCTGGATATGATGAGGGAATTTTTATTGAACTTTCTTATAAATTTAGCCCTCTGTCCATGATATTATCTTCCAGCTTTGTAGCCAGGAAGGTTATTCTCTTCTGTCCCCATCTCTCTCTCTGTAGGTCCTTGGCACAGTGGTTAGATGATTGATTTGTTTCATACCATGCTAACTAAACTATATGGACTTGGTTCATCCCCAAGTTCTTAAAAATGGGGTCAGGGATGACTCTTCTCAATTTTATAGCTGGAAAGGCAGAACAATAGAACACTGGGCCCTTGCCAAGTGCTCTGGGCACTGTTCTAAAAGGCTTTGTGTGTCTTCGTTCAATCTTCACATCAACCTTAAGAAGTAGGTACTGGTATCAGCTGATATTTTACATATGAAGAAGCGGAGGCCTGCAGGGGCACACCCTCAAAGGTGGGCAGGTAGAGGCAGGACTTCAACATGAGTTAGCCCAGCTCCACAAGCCCTCTCTTACCTCTGTGTATCAGAGAGATCTGGATTCTAGTCCTGACTGCATAGCTGTGGGTGAGTTACTTAACCTTCCTGTTCCTCAGTTTCCTTCTCTGTGATATGGGGAGGATAAGAGGGCTTATGTGCTTACATTTCCATGATGTTACGTGTTGAAAGCTTTTACAGCAGTGCCTGATACATGTTAAGTTTTCAACAATTTGAGCTGCTGCTGCTGGTGTTAGTCATCATTAGAACATGGGTTCTAATGTGTGGACTTGAGAGCTGAGAGACCCGGGTTTTGCTCCTAGCTCTGTGCTTCCCCATGGCTTTGTGAGCAGAGACAAGTCATTTAATGTCTTGAGTCACACTTCATCTGTTAAATGGGGATAAACAATAATTAAACAACTCACAGGTTGTTGTGAGTCTTAGACAATAATACATGTCTAACATATAATAAGCACTTAATAATGTTTGAGTATCACTATTAATATTATTTCCCCAAGGGGCCTAGGAAATTAAAGTGATTTTGGGAAAAGAGACTTATTCTACTTTGGTTCCTGGGGAATGGTAACACCAGAAGCCCTGTACTAGCCAGGACCCCAGGCTTGGGAGGGGTCTGCTGAATTGCTGATGTCTCTATGCTTTCCTTCCTCAGAGCTCCCAAGATGGGCACCCCAGCCTCGGTGGTGAGTGAACCGCCCTCCTGGCAGGCCCCCACTGTGGCCCGGGGCCGCAAACAGGCCTCAGCCAACATCTTTCAGGATGCCAAGCTCCTGCAGATCCAGGCCCTGTTTCAACGCAGTGGGGACCAGCTGGCTGACGAACGGGCGCAGATCATCTGGAAGTGTGCAGGGGACCACCGCGTGGCAGAAGCCTTGAGGAGGCTGCGCAGGAAGAGGCCCCCAAGGCAGAAACCCCTGGGCCATGTGCTCCACCACTGTGGTGGGCTCAAGTAGGTTCCTGAGACTGGAGGGCTGAGGGAAGGAGAGACCTAATAGTTCTGCTTTACAGTTTTCTGGCTGAGCTAGTCTTGGCCTCACTGTGAAGGTCCTAATGTTGCATCTGTTGTAAGGTCTACACAGTACCATCCAGTTGGTTGGCACTCAACAGCCTGCTGTTACTATTCGAGTTATCTATGGCCCAGTGAACTCTCATGCATGTTATCCTGTGGGGCGGGTGCCTAGGTCCTAGCAACGCCATCTCGATCTGCAGTGATTCTCAGCCAGGTAGGAAACAGTATTATTTGAAAGCCAAAAATTCCATCATAGAATGCCAACATCCAAAAATAAGTTTGGTTAAACAATCTTGGCTGGTATGGTTACAAAGACTAGCAAAGTACTATAGAGGCATGGGTTAAAAATTAAGAGACTTGGCCTTAAGGAGATAGCATCCCTAATACCCCACCTGTCTGCTTAGGTCATTGCCAGCCCCAAGAACAGTGATCCCCAAGAGACCGAGCTGAACCGCGTGGCCTAAACCTATCACTGTTGGTTACACTTGGGGCTCCATTCTCCTGACTGCCTTCTCTAGGGCCCACAATCAGACCTTTACATTTGAATGGGCCTTCTGAGATCATCTGGTCCTGAGATGGCAAATCAGCTGCACTGCTTGTATGAACTCCAATTGATTAATAATTACTGTTTAAAAGACCCTGCTAAGAAGGATACTTGGTCTCTCTGGTCTCTTGGGTAGATGGGAAGAAGAGTATTATGACTGATTAATGATTCTGCCATAAACACAGGATAAGAAGTTGGAGAAATGTTGAGTTTCACACACTCTGATCTAATCCAACAGCAGAGGAATATGAAGGATTTGCCTAATGCTCTCGGGATGGGGAGGG
>PVKY010011512.1:0-11996 GCA_004027775.1 Bradypus variegatus
CAAAATGAGACGAAATAGAGTCGGTGGCTGAGAGATTTCAAATGGAGTCGAGAGGTCACTCCGGTGGACATTCTTATGCACTATATAGATAATACATCTTAGGATTTAATGTATTGCAATGGATAGAAGTAAATACCTGAAACTACCAAACTCCAACCCAGCTTTCTGGACTCCTGAAGATGATTATATAATAATGTAGATTACAAGGGGTGACAGTGTGATTGTGAAACCCCTGTGGATCACAACCCCTTTATCTAGTGTGTGGATGAGTAGAAAAATGGGGATAAAAACTAACTGACAAATAGGGTGGGATGGGGGGATGGTTTGGGTGTTCTTTTTTCACTTTTATTTTTTCTTCTTATTCTGATTCTTTCTGATGTAAGGAAAATGTTCAGAAATAGATTGTGGTGATGAACGCATAACTATATGATCATACTGTGAACGGTAGATTGTATACCATGGATGATTGTATAGTATGTGAATATATTTCAATAAAACTGAATTGAAAAAGATAATAAGTGGCAGAAAATTAAAAAACAAAACCTGGAAAAAAATTCTACACACTAGGCTATGGAGAATACAACAAAATACAAGGAATGGGGCCAACTGGGGGGCAAGACTAAATATAAAACTCTTCTGCTGGTTTGAATCTACTAAGTCCCCCACAAAGGCCATGTTTTTTTAATCCAATCTTGTGGGGGCAGACTTATTGTGGGTGGGATCTTGTGGTTAGTTGTTTCATGGAGATGTGAAGCCACCCATTCAAAGTGGGTCTTAATTAGTTGAGTGGCATCCTCTATGAGATGATAAAAAGCAGAGACATTTTGAAGAGAGCTCAGAGACACTTAGAAAATGCTCAGAGACATCTGGGAGACAAGTCGTTGAAACCAGCTCCAGGAGAGAATCTAACAGATGAAATCCAGAGTTTGCCCTGGAGAAGCTAAGAGAGGACCCCCAGTCCTGGGGTAGGGGTTCGGGTGGGTGGGGTTGGCAGCCAGAGTGGGCAGAGGGGGCCTCTGGGAAGGGAGTAGTCTTAGATCGGCCTCCCTGGAAGCAGCTCACTGGGGACAGCACCTGGGAGATGCACCTGGAAGAAACGAGCCAGGCTGGGGCTTGCAGAGGTGAATGCCAACCCACCCTCTGAAAATGGGTGGCCCATCCAATTTGCCCCAAATTGCGGGCCTCTGATCCCCTATCAGCCAGCCAGTGGCCACAGGCTACCCTCTAGGAGGCGGGATTAACCTTGGGTGAGGCAGGCCCTGCAGTCAAGGGCAGTTCCCAGGGAGGGGAGAGCTGGGGGGCATGAGCCACGCCCTGTGCCAGGAGCTGGGGGACAGATGCTTGGCCTAGAGGAGATGAGCCGTGAGCCGCAGCATCCACTGCAGAAACCAACTCAGAAGAATGCAGAGGCACGAGAGCAAGGGAAGCGGGGAGAGAGGCCCACACTGCAGGCGTGAGTGAGCCCCAGGACCCTGGTGGGGCAGGTAGGAGGCTCGGAATGAGGAATGGACCTGCTGGCTTTGGTTTGAGCTGCAGTAAGCAGGTTTCTGTTTTGCAGTGGAAACGGTCACCCTCCTGAGCATCCCACATCTGCTGAAGGGCAGCCTCCAGGTAAGAGTTCCTCCTGGGAAGACAAGGAGGGGCATAGCAGAGCTCAGGGAAAGCCAAGTGGACCTCTGTCATCATGGTCCCTGCAAATGTCATTCCCTCAGCCGTATCCTCAGTTCACACACTAGCACCAAGTCCCTATCACGGCATTGGGGTGGGCAGCACAGGGGCACTGCTGTCCTGGAGAGGTCCCCAGCCAAGCAGCCTGGATAGACCCTTAAACTAGTCACCGCAGGCCCGTGATGGGTCCCAGGCAAGGGCAGGAAGTGGCAGGGGAGGCTGTGAGGACCTGGAGCCTGGGGCGGCTCCCAGGGGCTCCCCACAGCAAGAACACCTAGCTCAGGGGCCCAGGGGCAACTTTTTTTGGTCATTTTATGCTAAAATAAATCTACCATAAAATTTGTCCTTTTAACCATTTTAACTGTACAATTCAGTGGCTTTAATCACAGTCACAGTGTTGTGCTACCATCGCCACTCTTTTTCCATCACCCCAAATAGAAACACTCTGGAATCATTAAGTACCAGCTCCCCACTCCATCTCCCCCCACCCACCAGCCCCAGGATCAACTTTTTATTTTAATTCAGTTTTACTGAGATATATTCACATACCATACAATCATCCATGGTGTACAATAAACTGTTCACAGCGCCATCATATAGCTGTGCGTTCATCACCCCAATCTATTTTTGAACATTTTCCTTATACCAGAAAGAATCAGAAAAAGAATAAAAAATAAAAAGAAAAAAAGAACACCTAAATCATCCCCCCCATACCACCCTATTTTTCATTTAGTTTTTGTCCCTATTTTTCTACGCATCCATCCATACACTGGATAAAGGGGTTGTGATCCACAAGGTTTTCACAATCACACTGTCACCCCTTGTAAGCTACATTGTTATACAATCTCTACTGGGTTAGAGTTTGGTAGTTTCAGGTATTTACTTCTAGCTATTCCAATATATTAAAACCTAAAAAGTGTTATCTATATAGCACGTAAGAATGTCCACCCAAGTGACCTCTTGACTCCATTTGAATTCTCTCAGCCACTGAAGCTTTATTTCATTTCATTTCACATCCCTCTTTTGGTCAAGAAGATGTTCTGAATCCTACAATGCCGGGTCCAGATTCATCCCCTGGAGTCATATCCTGCATTGCCAGGGAGATTTACATCCCTGTGAGTCAGGTCCCACGTAGGGGGGAGCGCAGTGAGTTCACCTGCCAAGGTGGCTTAGTCAGAGAGAGAGAGGTCACATCTGAGCAACAAAGAGGCACTCAGGGGGAGACTCTTAGGCACAATTATAAGCAGATTTAGCCTCTCCTTTGCAGCAACAAGCTTCACAGGGGCCAGCCCCCAGACAGAGGGCCCAGCACATCAAGCTGTCAGTCCCCAGTGTTTATGAGAACATCAGCAACAATCCAGGTGAGGAAGTCCAACACCTCTGCACCCAGGAGCAACTTTTAAAAGACCAGCAGCTCTTCACCCGCAGCATCAGGTGTTCTTTCTGTAATCTTGGCCTTTTCCAAGAGGCACTTCCCAATCCGGGCAGCATTTAAAGCTTTGCCGCGAGGCAGAGATGCAGTGGGGCTCGGCATGTGCATTTTAGAGTCATGCTGCCTGGCTCCACCTCTTGAGCAAGTCAAATTTCCCCTCCCTCGGCCTCAGTTTTGCCATCTGTAAAATGGAGAGAACCACAGTTTCTACCTGATAGAGTCATTGAGAGGATGAAATGAACTCTCAGCGAGTGGCACATAAAACTCACCCAATAAAGGGTAGCTATTATTATTAATTTTGTTGTCAGTATTGATAACTGTGCTTAGGGGATGAAAAGAGAGATCTTCTGCAAAAGTTTTCAAAATCTACAGATTCATAACCTAAAATTCCATTGTACCTCGCCTTTCACTCTCTTTCTGATTTCTTGTCTTCTGGGCATCACCTTCACAAAATTGGGCAAACCTCTGCTCTCCACTGGTCAGGAGTACAGAGGATGGTTAAAAAATGGGACAAGGAAACAGAAAAAGCTGCAAACAGACAGCAGCTCAAAGGCCAGCCTGACAGGCAAAACTTGGTATCCACTTAAACAAGTTAATAGCCGTGGAGCACTAGGAAAGCATGATGTTCAAGTTCACCGTTAGTAGTCATATCAGAACGGTCTTAGGGCTGTGTCATCTGAGGACAGAATCCAGACTTGATTTCCCAGTGAGGACAAAAAGGGACTGAGGCAGCGGTTCCTGTGAGCTGTGTAGAAATGATGCAGCCTTCTTCGTATAATGATGACATTACTGACTTGTGATCGCAAGCACAGAGCCTGATCAAGCCCCGGAGAGGGATCTGCATGGAATCTGTCCCCAGCCCCCGTGTGGGTCCCCGAGACCAGTGGTGCCCCTGCACAGGTCACCTGGAGCCTCAGAGAGGCCAGCCCGTGACTGTGAGATCAAGCGAGAAGCCTATTTGGCTTAAGGGGCAATGAGCTGCCCACTCATCCTTGCCCACCGTGGCCCCTGCTGCACCACCGAGCTCACCCACCTTCACTTATTCTTGAGCGTCCACCCCCTAATTGAGCTTTTGATCCGGTTCACATTAAAATGCATCAGGATTCCTGGAGCGCAGCAGCTGATAGTAATCGGATGGGAGGGAAGTTGCTCAGGGATATTGGGAGGGGAAGAGAGCCAGATGGGGACATAAAATCAGTCCAGACTTTCACACCGATTGGTGGGTCCCAGCAACAGAAGCTTTTAATGCATGAGAAGGTGACTAGAAAGGAGATGGCTTGGAGGGAGTGGGTGAGAAATCAGGAGGTGAGGGGAAAGGTGGCTGAGAGGCAGGGGCAGAGCCAGGAGAGAGCAAACGAACGGAGCAAAACCAGGGCTAGGACCGGGCTGCTAGGAGGATGAGTGGCACCTTCCTCGCAGACCCTTGCCCTGAACACAGGCTGTCCTCGCACCAAGCATCCCGGCACTGGAGACAGCATATGTGGTTTTATAAACACTTGTAGATTGTGCCCACGCAGCCAAAACAGGCCCCCTAAACATCAGGGTCTGTGTGAGTGGCGCCCGCCAGAGGTGTGCCGTGACCCGCCTGGGCAACCATACGCCACACCCATGGGACTGTCCCTCCCCAGGGCTCGCTGGCCTTCAACTCCATCTCTCGGCCTTGGCAGCCTCCACCAAGCTTTGCTCCTGACATACAGGCAGCTGGACAAGAATGTCACGTGATCACAGGGAGCCATCCTGGGAAGTAGCAAAGCCCAGAGAGGAATAAACAGTCTCTGAAATGCAGAATTCCAGACCTGCCACTCTACTAATAAAGGTATTGTGCAGCCCAATGTTGAAAAAAATAATACAAGAAAAAATTCAATTTAATTTAATTTTAAAATAAACACAATTAAAAAAAAAGAGCAAACAAATAAAATAGCCCCACTGAATTCACTGCAAGGCAAACGGCCCTCTACCCAGCCCCAGCTCGGGCCATGCTGCCGGCAGCTGAGGTATTAGGGAGGACATCCCACTGCATCACAGACATGCACCTCCTGGGCAGTCTGCTCCCCTGTCAAATTCAGGACCCCCTCCAGGCCAAGCTAGACCATGGCCCACCACAGTTGGGATGCACTGGCGGTCTCCTACTCAACAAACTTTTCCCTGCATCGAGCCCCACCTGCCGGCCCCTACTTTCTTATCAACAAAAACAGAAATTGTTCAGGCATCTTGCTGGGTAAAGACAGGCTCTCTCTTCCTGAACCAGGGGATAAATCATGCTTGGTCTAAACTAATCTTGATCATCCTGTTCATTTTTGCCAGTGATAAATCTAGGGCCAAGCACTTGAGCCAGCTCCAGCCAATGAGATGTGAAAAGTCTGCCAAAATTTTCTGGGTTTGCTGACTGAAGAAAGAGCACAGTGGGAAAATGGCCTCTTTGCCATCCTTCCTGCACTGTGGGAGGAGATGTGAGACCTGGAGCTGTAGCAGCCATCTTGTGACCAGGGGGACAAACATAAGGCCAAACTGAAGATGGTTGGGTGGAAAGAAAGAAAAGGCCTGGGTCCCTGAGGCCACCATGGAGCTGCTGAGCAGAAACCTTTTCCAGATTCCTTGTCCATCAGATAATTAATTGTTTTGTTTGTTTTGTTTTGTTTTGCTTAAGCACTGTTTGATGGGTTTTCCATGACTGGCAGCAAAAGGAAACCTAAATGATACAATAGTCAACAAGTCTGTTTTGCTTTGCCCCTTGCCAGAATTCTGCCCCAGGCACCCAGAGGCCCCCACCCTGGAACAAGAACTCAGGGCAGCCTCTGTCTTCAACAGGCTTGAGTTTGTCTGTTCCTGCCATTAACTATTCCACTGACTCATGGAAGAACCCATCCTCTCTGTGCCTCTGTAAAATGGGGATGATGATTTCTTTTTAAACTGCCTTGTTTACTCACAGGGTATCATAGGATTAAAAATAGTGAACAAAAGCATTTTGTCCACTTTAGAGTGCTAGGTAAACATCAATTAGTGTTGTTATTAAAGTGATATCTTGAGGAAACATTACACAAATATAAATTGTCATGGAATTGTATATTTCCAATATACATGAAATTATTTGATACGTGAATTATAGCTCAATATAGCTCTTATTTAAAAAATCATTACAATCATTGTCATTATATTGTTATCAAAATCATCATTATTACAATGATAAAAGAAGGCTTTGGAACAGAGGCTTGCAGTAGAATTCTGCCTCTAACACTTACTAGCTGTGTGACTTTAGGCAAGTCACTTAACCTCTCTGAGCCCCATTTTGGCTATAAAATGGCAAGAATAATACCTGTCCCACAAGGCCATGAAAAGGATAAAAGAGATAATGTCCATGCTCCTGCTACAAAATGGGTACCCAATAAATGTCATTCCCCCTTTTCAGGAGATCCGTAGCAAGTCAGCAGTGGAGCGAACCACCTTTACCAATCACACGGATAAAGTCCAGTGTCTCTCTCCCAGTCCAGTGTCCACTGGGGTCCCCAGGCCCCAGAATTAGCATCTCTGCGCTGGGGTCTGGGAGCTGCTTATTACCAAGCACACAATACCCCCAGGGTCCTTCCCAGCCCTGGAGTTTTGCAGTTGACATAGACCTAAGACTCAACAGGTGCGGTGCCCTCTGCCCAACTTCTTGGCTCCCCACCTATGCCAGTTTGAATGTATTGTGCCCCCCAAATGCCATTATCTTTGATGTAATCTTGTGTGGGCAGACAATCGGTTTTGATTAGATTTCTTTGAATGTTTCTTTGGAGATGTGCCCCACCCAGCTGTGGGTGATGACTCTGATCAGATATTTCCATGGAGGTGTGGCCCCACCCATTTAGGGTGGACCTTGATCAGTGAAGCCATATAAATGAGTTGACAGGCAGAGGGAACTCAGTGCAGCTGTGAGTGATGTTTTGAAAAGGAGCTAGAGCCAAGAGGGAAACTTTGAAGAAAGCACGGGAGCTGCAGATGAGAGACAGTTTGACGACAGCCGTTGAAAGCAGACTCTTGCTCCAGAGAAGCTGAGAGAGGACAAATACCCCAAATGCAACTAAGAGTCACATTTTTGAGGAACTGCTGCCTAGAGAGGAATGTCCTGGGACAAAGCCATTTCGAAACCAGAACTTTGGAGCAGATGCCAGCCATGTGCCTTCCCAGCTAACAGAGGTTTTCCGGACACCACCGGCCATCCTCCAGTGAAGGTACCCGATTGCTGATGTGTTACCTTGGACACTTTATGGCCTTAAGACTGTAACTGTGTAACCAAATAAACCCCCTTTATAAAGGCCAATGCATTTCTGGTGTTTTGCATTCTGGCAGCATTAGCAAACCAGAACACCACCCCACGCCCCTGAGGAGGTAGGCAGGGATAGCCATCCCCATTTCACCGGGGCTCTCCAGTGGAGGAGTGGACAGACAGTGTGGTCTAGAAACAGTCCCTCTCAATCCAGTCCTAGTGTCTTCTCACTGGTGAGGCCTCAGAAAAGCAGGTGGCCTTGAACCCCAAGAGGCTGTGGGGCAACCTGGGCCACTGTCCAACCAACATCCCTCAGAGCTGGGTACCTGTGCCCACTCCTCATGCTAACATCTTTTGAATCTGGTGGGGCAGGTGTCTGGACAGACAGACAGTCTTCCAGTCTCTGAACTTCTGCAGCTGAGCAGGGCCAGGAGGTCTGGGATCAAGACAGGCTTCTTAGGGAGGATGCCCCAGGGACAGCCACCTTGGACCTGACTGCGCAGCAGAATGCACCTGCCAGGGCAAGTCCAAGTGCATTAGCTGTGCTCACAGAGCTGCCCTCCTTCCTCCCTAGCCTGCACTGACCTCTCACTCTTCTCCCAACACCAGTATTCTGGTTTGCTAATTCTGCTGTTAAGCAAAATACCAGAAATGGGTTGGCTTTCATAAAGGGTATTTATTTGGTTATAAAGTTATAGTCTTAAGGTCATAAAATGTCCACAGTAAGGCATCAACAATAGGATAACTTTACTGAAGGATGCCGATGGCATCTGGAAAACCTCTGTTAGCCGGGAAGGCACGTGGCTGGCATCTGCATGCTCCCAGGTTGTGTTTCAAAATGGTGTTCTCCAAAATGTCAGCATCGGCTTTCAACAGCCATCTTCAAAATGTCTTTTTAAGCAGCAGCAGTGAGCTCCTTCTGTCTGAGCTCTTATAGGGCTCCAGTGATTTAGTTAAGGCCCATGTTGAATGGGCAGGGCCACACCTCCAATGAAAATAAAACACATCCAAACCGGCACATTCCACCCCCAAAATGACACGATCTTTCCATATACAAAATATACTCATCCCATCACAACTAGTAAGGCAGGTCTCCTCCTATGCCACTTTCATTCCCACCTTCAGGCCCTTGCTCACACTGTGCCCTGTGCCCGGAATGCCAAATTCCAATCTATTCAGTTCCCACATGTTTTCTGAGGCTCAGCTTAAGCCCCACCTGCTCCAAGAAACTTTTCTGGCCCTCTTACCTGACGGCTTGTAGTGCTTACTGTCTCTCTTGCAATTTGAAACTCTTGGTCACTTTCTATACATTCACTCAAATGAGTCAATACAGAAAAAAAAAGTCTGGGCACTTTCATTATACAAGGCATGGGGCTGTACAAAGACAACGGGGTCCTAACCAGTGTACTATTGTGTGTTGCCAGGCATACTGAGAATCAGAACACCCAGTAGGACCTGGAGTGAATCTGGAGTGAATCGTAGCTGCCCAGCAGGTCTTTCAGACAAGATCCCCCTTTCTCCTTTTCTCACCTGCCCTGACGCCAAAAGGCAGGCTCCTAGATGCACAGCCTTCTAAAGCCCTGCACCCACCCTGACCACAACCCAAAGACAGCCCATCATACAGACAGGGAAATGAAGCTCAGAAATGATCACCCTGTTAGTAAGAGGTTGAACCTGGACTCAAGCCTCGGTCTGGGTGACCCCATCACCCACAGGAATTCCCACTACATCACACTGGCTCTCGTGTGCAGCTTCCCATGACAAACGTACTGACTCTGTCTTTGTCTTCCCCAGTGTTCTTTCTGCTTCTGCTCAGCCTCCCACTCTCCCTCCACACCTTGCATGGTGCACTCGTCCTAGGAGCTGTGTACTTTTAGCTTGCGTGTTTCTTTTCTCTGAAATTTCATCTTCGCTCTCAAGCAATAACGTTCCCTCTCGTAAACTGAGCAGAAAGTTGGTTTCCTATTCCTTAGCGCCACCTGGTGGCCACGGGGAGCACAGCGTGATTTTGATCGAGTGGTCAAAGGATTTTGGAAGCTTCAATGCCATCATCTGGAGATTATCTGAATGTCACCCGATCAGCAAAGCCAGAGCTTCCAGCAGAGCCTGCTCCACTCCCCAGGGACTCCCACTGACATTAACTCCACTGCAGCCTACACTGCCAACATTTAGGAAATTGTCACAAAGCCTTCCCTTGCTTACCAGATGGTCACTGGGTTCCTGAGGCTGCTGGACGTGGCCTTGAACAGAAAGGAGACCCCAAAGTTTACCCCAAAGCTTCGCCAGGCTGCCTCTTCCATCTAACTCAGGGGAGAATGCACTGAAACCAGTTCTCATTCTTATGACATCATTTCAAATGATAAATGCAGAATACAAAATATGAATATGAAATTCAGAATATGAAGAACTGGATGATTTCTTATTCTTTTTACATAAATTTCTGCATGTTATAAAATTATACTAAAAGTTCTCAAAGGAAATATGTTAACATGTTTATGAAGGTGTTTTGTGTGTGGTGGGGGTCTTTGGGGTTTTTTAAATGCAAATTTTGCTCATATATATTCACACACCTATAATCCATCCAGAGTATACAATCAGTGACTCACAGTATTATGACATGGTTGTGCAATTGTCACCACAATCAATTTTTAGAAATTTACATTACTTCAAAAAGAAAAATAACAAATTGACATATAAAAGAAAATCCAAAACATCCCATACCCCTATCCCCTCCAGTGCTGGGTTTTGTAGTTTTTAATACATTGCTATTTATTCTAAATTTCCTACAATGATTCGGGAAAACTTCATATGGGAAGTATTCTGTGGAAGTATTTCAGGGAAGGAAAAAAGAGATTTTATGCTTTCTGGAAAAGTGACACACTGGGGGGCTATGAGATAGGAATGTGTCCTGAACTTGGACTTGAAAATCCAGCTCATCCATTTACAAGCTGGGTATCCTTGGGGAGCCCCCACCCTGTCCTCTATAAACTAGAAATAATTACAGTTACTGACCTCCCAGTGTTACTATGAGGGTTAAATAAGATCACATATGGGAAAGCACTGGTATAGAGTGAGTACTCGATAAATGTTCCTTGAGTAAAGAGCATTTTATCTACTTATGACTGAGCAGTTGAATGCAAATGTCAGAAATCCAACTCAATCCAGTTTTAGAAAAGGGGGGAGGAGTAGAATATGTTGACTTGTAAAACTGAGAAGTTCATAATTTCAAGCACAGCTGTATCAGGATGCTCAAATTATGTCCCTAGAAATTTGCTTTCTCCATTTCTCCGTTCTTTCCTCTGCATTGGCTCAAATCTCAAGCAGTCTCTCTTCCTACATTCAGGAAGCAGGAGTCAGGTAACTTCACCCCAAACCACATAATTATTAGGGTATTTCCCCAGAGGAAAATTGAGGTACAGTTACCTCAGGAAGTGGAAATGGATGATGGGAGACAGAAACTGCAGAGAGCTCCAACACACAGCTTCACGTTCATGCAATAACATAGTGAAAACGCTATCGAAAGGAGACAGCAGATAGAAATTCTGATCATTAAACACTTGTGGAAAGATCCCTCCTCTGGTAGGAGGAGCACTGGACTGGGAGTCAGAAGACATGGGTTCTTCCTGCAGCTCTGTCACTATGTGACCTTGAGCTGGCAGCAGAGATAGCTGGGTCTCATTTTCTTCATCTGTCCAGTCAGGGAGTTGCATTAGAAGCCAAGCTCACACACTGTTATGGATCGGATCCCATCCCCCACACAGAAATGTTCCAGTCTTAAACACCACCTCCCCCACCCCAGTCCTATGGGTGTGAACTCATTTGCAAATAGGGTCCTTGAAGATGTCATTAGTTCAGGTGAGGCCAACCCAAATCAAGGCGGGCCTTAATCCAATATAACCGGAGTCTTTCCAAGCCGAGATAATTTGAACAGCCATGTGACAGAGACGGAGACTGAGTCAGGGATTGCGACAAGCCATCCCCAGAACCCTGCAGCCCTCAGAGAAAACATGGTCCTTGACGACTTCCAGTCTCCCAAACTATGAACCAATAAATCCCTGCTGTTTAAGCCAACCACCCAGCTGCAGTATTTGTACAGCAGCCCCAGCAAACTTAGGCAGCCACTCACATGCCCCAGGGCCAGGCAGTCAGCAAATGTGTGACTTGGCTGCTGTTGGTTTGCTAATGCTGCCATTATGCAAAATACCAGAAATGGATTGGCTTTTATAAAGGGGGTTTATTTGGTTACAAATTTACAGTCTGAAATTGTCCAAATTAAGACATCAACATGAGCATACCTTTACTGAAGCAAGGCCAGTAGTGTCCAGAGAACCTCTGTTAGCTGGGAAGGCACATGGCTGGCATCTGCTGATCCCGGGTTGTGTTTCAGCTCCTCTCTCAGCTCCTGTGCATTCTTCAAAATGTTGCTCTTGGGGCATTTTGTCCTTTCTTAGGTTCTCTGGAGCAAACACTGAGCTGGAATCTCCCAAGTGTCAGCAAAAGTCTGCTTTCAATGGCCATCTCCAAAATGTCTCTCTGAGCTGCTCTGCAGAATGTCACTCAGCTGTTCTGAGGTCTTTCGGTTTGTGAGCTCTTATAAAGGACTCCAGTGATTAAATCAAGACCCGCCCTGAGTGGGTGGGGTCCATATCTCCA
>PVKY010011513.1:0-11996 GCA_004027775.1 Bradypus variegatus
AGGTAATCATATAGGAGGAATAATACTTCCTTTTCCTTTATTCAACAAACATTTGTTGCACTCCTACTATATTCCAAGAAATCCTTTGCCAGCTGCAGAAGACAAAGCATTAAACAATGGAGATAAGATACCTGTGCTCATCAAGCTTCCATTCAACGTGGAAAGACATGAAATAGACAAGCACGAAGTACCATAACTTAAGACAGTGGCAAAGGAAACCTCATCAGTAAAGTAAGGTAAAGAAAGAGCGTGGCCTGGAAGAAGCTGCTTTGAATACGGTCACCCAAGAAGACCTCTCTATGGAGCTGAGGTTTAAATTATATTACATTAAAATACATTAAATGAAATTAAATAATTTAATTAACTTGCAGGTGACTTCTAAAATAACTGGAACACAGTAGGACTTTAATACAAGGGAGAAATTTACCACTTGCTTTATCATCATAAGTCTTCAGGATACTTAGCTTCAACTTTGGAAGATAAGATTAACCATCAAATAATTAAGGTCACAAGATTCAGAGACAGTTGTGACTTGTACAGTCACCCAGCTCTATTCCCTATTCTAATTAGCTAGAGGAGAATGCAGGAAGAGTTATGTTTTGAGAACTGGACAGTTCTGATTTTGAGTGGCTGTATGTTCATGTGTGACTTACACAAATTTGGAGTTTCCGCTACCCTTTTTGTTGAAATGATTGTCAGTAAGGTATATATTCACATTGCTGTTTTGATTACATAAACATTGATGCATATGACAATCTAAAATTAGTAGGTGCCAAACAATTTGGTTTCCTCTCTTTTCTAGTCATTCATAGATGAAGGAAATGAATTTAAGAAAGAGGAAAGGACTTCTCCACAATGAAATAGCCACTTATGATGAAAAACAGAACAAACGTTTGCTCCTAGTTTTATCCTTTTTCCTGTGTCTACTTTGTCACTTCTGTGATGTGATCAGTTTAATTGTTCTTTTGCAACAAAACACCAGCGGAGGAAGGATTTAAGGTGGTGCCTGGTGGTCAAAAGCCTCTTTGTGGAAACCGTGGGCTGGGCCTCAATGGGTGACCAGTTTCCTGTGATCGAGAACCAGCACCAAGATCATCTCTTGGGAATGTGCTAGAAATGAAAATTCATGGGCCCTACCCCAGGTCTACTGAGTCAGACATTCTGGGGGAAAGCCCAGCCTTACGTGTTACCCAGGTGATGCTTCCACACAAGTTTGAGAAACTCTGTTTTAGACAAGTGTTTAGGAAGAAGACTATCCATTAAAAAGGGAGCAAACAGTTATTCTGCAACTCAATATTGCAAGAATGAAAATCCTACCTTAAAACACATTTTGTGAAGAGAAAAGGGGATACACAGATATGGATGTGAGTACACAGATACAGACACAGATGCGGAGACACAGACTCTACTCTGCGCACATCACAAATCATGTTTGCATTCCACCTGCGTCTCAGTTCATCTTACTCTGATTATTGCCCTTGTTTCTTACTGCTCTAAAAGGCAGTTTGGCAGTTTTCTATCTGGCAAAGAATACATCATAATAACCATGATGGTTTTATTCACTTTCAATCTTCCTAACCACGGGGGATGATGGTGGGGACACTCAGATTCTGTTTTTCTGTAGAATAATTTAAGGAGTGTGATGTCCTTGGATTTTGCCTAGAGTCTTTTTTTATGTTAAATGATGTCTGAGCTTCACCTGTGGATGGTACTTGAATTGTGACCCTTCTGTCCTCAATTCCCACTCTTCCTGATTCTTTGTAAACTCTAAAATACCCTTCAAATATTAATTACCAATCTGCCTAGAAGAGAATCTGACATGTGCTCAGATCATTTTGGATGGATTCTCAGGTCTAACTTTCATTACAATCATTTCATACTCTCTTTGCATGCAAAATATGTGCTGTTTTGGACAGATTTGTTTGAGTAGTTCCCTAGAGATTCATCATAACAGTCAATAAGATAAGGATAAAATCTGCCTCAAAAGGTGAGCATGTTGATAATAAATCTACCACTTACTAAATTTCATGTGTGTATATTGTTGCTGGGCCCAATACCTTATGGATCTTAGACAGACTCCCCACAACTCTGCTTTTAGGCTACTCTCATATGCTGTTTTTTGTTGGAGAATGTGAGGCTTGAACTTAGATAAACACCCCAAACCCAGGAGCACTGCGGTTGAAACCTAACTGAGGCTGCTACAAGTCCTTGCTCTTTAACCCTCTGGGGTCACTTCCCCAGTGCCGGGGGTGCTTTGGCCTCCGTGTCCTGAGCCCCTGTGTGCAGCTGCCCTGCTGTGCAGTCCCTGTAGAAGGCAGGCACAGTTGCAAGGACACTTTACAGCAGCTCGGTTACCGCACCCATGACTCAGTTGGAGAGCATAAAAACTCATGTAAAACTGCAATTGGTAGCATAACGGGTGACTTTTTAAAAATTTTAACTTTCTTTGTGGTTCCCTGATGTTCTGTAATGAACACGTATTACTGCAATATTAGTAAGTGAATTTATTTTCTACAGAGAGTCATTTTTCACTAGTGTTCTGAAAAATATATTCAGTATCTACTTTTATAAAATTTCCTTACTTTGCCTCTTCCCTGAAACTGTGTACTGCTGCTCTCTATCTGGAATTACACAGAAGCTGGTGTGAAACAGCGGGAGATAAGTAAAGGGCCCACTTCTGAAGTCTTTGTTAAAAATATTAAAGAGCTAGAAATGAGTGTGTAGGAAATAAAGGATCTTGTCTATCAAGTTTGGAATCTGAGTGCCTGGAAGGCTGTGAGATTTTACATGATACTCATTTGGCATTTTATATATAGCTACATTGTCAATTCTTGTAAAAATTTGTTCAGGGTACCAACATCCATTCACATGCAAATTCCACCCTTCAGACTCCGGCCTAGAAGCCCTGTGCATCCCAGGTTCTTTCAGCCAGAAATTCCTCATCCCTTTCGGAACCGGCTGATTCTCTACCAGTGTGTTTTCTAGGACACGTGTCCAAGAAAATGGTGGTTGGTAAGTAGGAAAAGAACTATAGAGAAGAGAGAGAAAATCACTTATATTCCTCTCTAAAGACATAAGCTGTTGGTATTTTGGCTTTATTCTGTTTATTATTTTTCAAAGTTACCATGTATGTTTTGTTTACATAATTAAAATCAATTTCTAAAATCAATAAAATCAGTTTACAAACATCATCACATTATATATATTAAATGTGGTATTACAATATCACAATTGGTTAGGTCACTAAAAGTTCTTCAGATTACATCACTTTGCAACCTGTACCCTAGGGTTTCATTGATTTTTACCCATAAGAATAGATTGCATGCTGGAATAAGCCACAAATTGCATCTGAATTTGTTTCCCCCAGGGCCTACCTCATAGTGGATATTCAAAAAATATTTCTGTCCTGAATGGCTTTCACTTTTATTGAATCTTGGATCCTTGAAATACATTTTTTTTTTCAATTTTATGGACCCCCAGGAAAGAGTAGATGTGCTCACTTATTTCACCAGTGATTTAGCATCAGGGTGGGGAGGTCCCGAGGCTTCTCTCTCGGGACTGAGGTTCTTTCCCGCGGAGACGGCTGCTGGAGTGGAAAGCAGGAATGAATTCTCTGAGGACCCTGCATCTGGGGGTGGCGGTCCTCAGGGGTTGGGGACGTCACTCTCTGAGTGATTTGAGGCATCGCTTCTAATGAATTGGTCTTCAGATCTTCAGGTACATAGGGTGCCAAAAGCAGTATTTTGATGAATAGGCCGTAAACTTTTAAAAAATGAAGCCATGATGGAAAATAATAAATCCTTTACACAAAATCAAATTGCGGGGTTCAATTTAAATCTTGGCAAAGTTTCAGGCACATTAAAGGAAAATTAAATCAGTTTTTGGAAGCAAACACTCATAATTTGCCTTTATTTTTAGGTAGTTGTTAGAACCTCTACCATTTTTTTCTCCAGCCCAGAGAGGAAGGAAACTGTGAAGACAACCTTCCACCTGACCCAGACATCGCAACTAAAATAAATGAGGAGAAATCATGTCTTGATTTTAAAAGCGTCTTCAGTGACCAAAGGAAGTAGATCGCCAAGAGGAAATAAATAGAACTATTTATGACTGTGTTTTATAACATATATTTTCATTTTTATTAATTTAGTTATACACCATCAAACTCTCAAAAAGAATGTAAAGAACGATAATGTTTACTGCTTTGAGCACCTACCACGTGGATTCTCGGTAGGTTATGCCCCAGGCTCCTTAGCCTGTTGTGTCGCCCGGATTTCCAGGCAGCTGCTCCAGGTGGGAGCCCAGTCCCGAGGGGGAAGTTGATGCCACGCTCGTGTCTATGGCCCGGGGACTCGAGGTCGCCGTGTTCTGTGTCCTGCAAGCTGCCAGGAAAACCGTGGGCCGCTGTGCTCAGAGAGCAGGAAGTGCTCCACGTGGCTAGGGTGCCGAGCAAATGAGGGGCCTTTTCTTTGTCTCTGCTAAGACAAGCACTGCAGATTTTTGGCATACTGGAATTCACACAGTTATTAAAAAGGTCATGTAGGAAGGATTGGTGAGCATAAATGCAATATGAACAAGTCACAATTATTTTGATAATTTTCCAAACAGAACTTTGAATGGTAGAAGACAGGAAATGTAACAGCATTTTATGGGTTCCTACAAATGCTTGAGTGGGTCCCAGGCCACGCAGGAGGCCAGAATAGATGAAAATTTCTTTAAAGTCAAACAGTTTTTCCAAAATAAAAAAAAAAAAACTAGAAATAATAAATAATTAAATACAAATTTTCTGCTGTATTTCACAATGTGCCTACTTATTTTTAATACAAACTAATGTTTTATATTTCTTATCATCAAGACAAATTGGTATTATAGAAAAAAATGACATATTTTCCTTTGAACTTCCTATATCCCTAACAGACAGCTGGGTATCCCAGGAGTACATGCTCCAGTTTTGAGAGTAATAATTAGATGGTCTTCCCTGTATTTAGCACTAATTGTGAGAAAAGACTGTGCTGTTTAATATGCATAGTCTCATTTAATTCTCCCCCAAATCATTGGGACACAACACTTTGAGGTGTATTGACATAAAATATCCTGTGGTTATCATTTAATAACATAATCATTTTTTAATTGAGTTGTTTGATAAGTCACATCAAATGTGAGCTGTTCAAGGTTACAGATTTTATATAATTATTTTCTTCCAAATTTAGAGTTATTGTTAGTTAGAGCTAGTTGAAAGGTTATTCTACATAATATTTCCCTATATGGCTAGCTTCCCAGGATCTTTTAAAAGTCTATTTCTAAATAGTTTAATTTAATTCCATCTTTATGATCAGGTTCTCCATAGACACACAAACAATAGGAGATACATATATAGTCATAAATGTTACAAATAAGTTGAGATAAATATTTTATGTGTATTATATATATGTTATATATAATTGAGAGATTTATTTTGAGGAACTGGCTCATGCAACCATGGGGGCTGAACCAGTCTGAACACCGTAGGGCAGGCCACCAGCTGGAAGCTCTGATAAGGTGAAGGTGAAGTCCTTAATCCAAAGTCCCCAGTGGAAGCTGCTTAGCTGGAAATTCAGGCATGAGTCAGTGCTGACATTGAGGAAGAAATTCTTCTCACCTCTGAAACCTCAACTAACTGGATGAGAAGACTCTCTTCCTTGCCGAGGACAACCTCAATTGTAGATGAAATCAACTGATTATAGATGCGAACCCCATCTGCGAAAATCCCTCAGTGCTTGACCCTATAACCAGAGCCCATAACCCCAGATGACGTGGAATTAACCATCACACCGTCTGTTCCTCAGCTGAAAGAGGCTGAGTGCACACGTTGTTCTAAATGTTGGCCTACGGAGTGCATAGGCCACACAGTCTCTTACCTCCCGAAACAAATAGTTGAGGGAGAAAGATAACCAACTGCAAATCAAAGTAGCGTTTAATTACAAAATGAGTTGCTCTCTCAAAGCAGAGCCTAACACCCGACCCTGGCCTCTCTGAGAGGTGGCATGTGGCAGGGCTTCTGCTTCAGTCCCGGGTGGGAGGATGGCCTGTGGGGTGCGGTGGGCAGCCCGGGTAAACGCCCGAGGGAGCAATGTCCTGTGTGCAGCCACCGGAGCTGGGGCAGCGGAGGGCAGAGCTAACAGAAGGCGGTTCAAACAGGAAAGCGGGGCTCAGGGTCAGAAAGAACCTTGAGGGCACACGGAGGAATATTCATCTTCAGTTCCGAGAGAAGCCACTGAAAATGTTTATGCATTTCTCTGGCAATTGCTTGAAGAATATAAGAAAAAAAGAGTAGAAAAAGCAAGCAAATTAGTAAGCTCCTACAATTTTTCTAGACGGGTCGGAGAAAATAGCAGCTTAAACTAAGACAGCACCACCGGAAATAGAAAAAGATGTATTTGACAAGAGCATCATAAGAGGAGAAATAAATTTGAGGATAGCAGCAAATCAAGAAATCCTTGTGGATCTGTTAAGATTGGCAAGGCACTGAGAGAGCAAGGAGGAATGAAAGGAGAAGTCAGCCGCTGGGCGCATCATCCAGAAGACAGGCTGAAGATGCGGCCTTCGACTGCTCGAGACGCCGGTGGTCCTCACAGGTAAGAGCGTCCCTGTCCCGAAAGGCGACAACGGAAAGGAGAAGAGGATCTTGGATGAGCCCGACAGAGCAAGAGGAGAAGGCCAGAAGGAGAGTGAGCAGCGGTGGCCTGAGAAGTAAAAGGAGAACAAACAGAAGTGCAGGACGATGTTGCATCAACCGAAAGAAGAACGCGTTTCAGGGGAGAACTGGAAAACGTTCAAGCCGTTTCAGGAAGCACACATGCGGTCTGAAATGGCAGGATCGGATAATACAGACTCTGTTTTTTTTATCTCATAAGAGAAAGTCACATTCTCAGAATAATTTCTCATATAAGGGTACGTGTACATCTGTACGGGCAGGGAAGCTTTGCAGTGGGCCTTAGACTGATTCTGCTCTTGGCACAAACAGATGTGAATATCATAAATTAATAAGATGAAAATAATATTGGCTTGAATAAATTTCAATTATTAAAGATTGAAATCAATTATTAAAAATTATAAAAGCTCTTTATTAAGGATTTTTCTGAAGGATATTAATCCATGGAATCCTGCAGATCTTCAAGTATATCTACCAGGAATAATTGAGGGCAGGAACTTTGTATACTTTTGGATAGAGAGTACTGATACACATTTTGCAATTTTTAGAAATCATCAAGGAATATTTTTAATGGATTTAGCCTTAATTTTTGGTGAAGATCTATCAATTTATATACTATGACATTCAGATGGCAGCATAGGGATTTTTTACTTCTATTTTCTTTCCTATTGCCCCTGCTCTGTTTCCCTTAGTGAAAGGTTGACAAAGTAGCTAATGTGACCAGGTAGAAAAGAGTCAGTGGTGAGGGCAACAGACAGCAACAGAGAACACGCCTGAAATCACTTACCTGCATTTTGTGAAACAGTGTGGAGGCATGCAGAATGAACCCGAGATGAACAAAAATCCTTTCTGGCGTCTTGAAGTTTTATGTAATGTCTCTATATGCTGAGAGCATATTTTTGTAGCATTTGGAACAGAAGAGTCTTAAGAAGACAAGAAACTTGAATGCACTTTTGAGTCTACCACAGAGCCCTAATTCTTTCCACACTTGCATTTATTGGATTCACCCTGCAGTGCAGTATTTTTCTCTCCTTGCAGAGCTTTGTCTCCCTGCTGTTAAGAATTGGACAAGATTTACTGATCTGCTGCCTACTGGTGTGGAGTCTTTTAAGTGGTGAATAGAACCCTTTAAATCACGTTGATTAGAATGACTTCATGTCCTCCTAGTAGTTCATCCACAAATAGGAAGAAAAAGCAAATGAGAAGATATTATTGAGATTTACAGTATCAGGGTTGTTGTTTTGTTTTTTCTGTTTAAACTCATTTTCAACACATTGGAGAATATTTAACTATTTTTTTCCCCTGTCAGACTGTAACTAGTCCTTTTCAGAAAAAAAAATCTTAGGAGAAAGAAAATATCTACTCTGCTAATATAGGAAGAAATGTTAAAAGTGGGATGTTAGAGTACAATTAGGGAACAAAATTAGAAGATGATCAACCCATCTCTTTTATTCTCTGGTGGAAGGATGTAATGTAATCAGGGTTTGTTTTCCTAACTTCTCGTGTGGTTTCATTATTCTGTCAAATGAGAGTCAAGAGCTACAGAGTTTGCGATGCCAAGGCTTTCACAGTATTGCTGGAAAATGGAATAACTGGAGTCACACAAGCTTTTGGAAATATGCCTAATTTTCCTCACCTTCAACTTACTCCCACCCCTCCTTATTCTCTGCTCCTCAAGCACATTCACTCCATTTCTCTTTTATTGACATATTTTGATAGGGATAATCTTTTCATTGTAACTTAATTTGTGACTGAATGCATATCACATTTTTCTTATCATGAAGCCCATTTTGCTGAGTTTCAATGTTAATTTTTAGACTCCAAGAGTTCAAGAGTACTTAAAAAGATGTTTATCTATATCCCTTATAATAATGAAGTACTAGAAGTTTCTAGAAATGTAGTTAATTACCAGAAGTACTTCAAGTTACTATAAGGATAAATACAAATGAAATAAGAAAAAATAAGAATATGTGTATATTCTATAATATATATAACGTATTACATATTTATGTTATGTGTGTGTGTGTGTGTAAATTGTCCCTGGTGCAAAACAGGGAAAGAGACCCCATCTCTTCCCTCTTAGAGCATTCTTTAGAAAGCTGTGTTTGTAAACCCTTGCTCTGCCCCTTTGAGGTGTCTATAAATATTTTTACAAGCTAAATAAGCTTTTGGCCAGCTTTACAAATACCTGGGAGCTTGTCTCTGAAATGTAAATATCAAGGAAGTTCCGGCTCTAAGCTGTTAACTGTCTGCCTGTCACAGAAATAAGAAAAGTTGTATTATTCCTTTGGATAGAGACAAATAGAAAACACAGGTGATCACCCCCATTACCAGGTGGAGTTAAATGAACTACCTTTGGAAAATGGTGCTGTCAAGTCTGCTTGCCTTGATGAGATCTTGAGAGCGTGTCTGTAACGGGTTGAATCTGCTTGGCTACATAAAATGGTGAGGCGGCCTTCTTTCTTTGCAATCCCTTTAGCGGATGACTGTGATACATTGCATTCTGTTTTAATGCTTATTCAATAGTAAAATTGTATTTCTTTACCTTTTGCCTTTATGGAGAGGTTTTCTGTGTTGAGAGAAGATTTTGTTTTTAATTATGTAGTCCCAAACACTACCTGAGTTTTGGAATCTTAAAGTTTAGAAATCAAATCCAGTTTCTGCCATTTACTAGCTTTATGTTTATGTCAATAACAAATTTTCCCAGAACCTCAGTTTTCCCATCGTAAAAATAGATATTAAGACCTTTAAGAATTTGGCAATGATTATTGTAAGCAATTTTTAAAAATGTAATGTTGGTCACCATGTCAGAAAATGACCAGTAAATTCCTTAATCTTAGCTTGCAACAAACACGTTCCTAGTGTAGTTTGTCCCCTTCTTTCTCACAGAGAATCTTCAGTAGTATTCACTACTGTTATAATATTTTATGCAAATAAAAGTTTTCTTAAAGGAGAAAGAGCCTCACATTCATAAATAATGTAAAGATTGTTCTGTTGCTGATTTCTTTGTTTTTCTAAACTTCCTAATATAAACTAATGTCCAATGCTAGAGTTTATTGCTCTTATTTTATTTATCATTCGTATTATTCTTGAGACATTTTGGAAACTTGCTTTTCTGGAGGATTGTATCAATTTAAAATATCACCAGAAAATCAGCTAGCAAATCATTATTGCCTGCCATTATTTTCTCATTGTTATTTTGCTATTTTACATGTAATTGTTAAACTTCTGTTAACAAAAGGACCCATGGGATGTAATCGGAACACTACATTCCACTATATTTGGTTGCTCCATTTTCTCTGGATACACATTCAAAAGGTTGCTTTTCCTCCTGAGTCTTGAATGAACTCTGAGGGAAGCTACAGCGCTCTTCCGGCCATTGTCAGGCAATGGATACCCCCTGGTAACTCACAGCTGCAAAGCAGTCATGGTAACTGCTGTGTCCACTCCACTGAAGTCACGTCACCCCATTCCATCTTGGGCCTCTTGTAAGTTCATCCCCTCCACTGGGGAAGAGGGTGCGGGTGGTGGAGCTCTTCCATTTCTCTCCCCCTGTGCATCCACCCGTCCTCGCCCATCTCGGTGACTGTGGTTCCTGACACTTGCAGGACTGGACTGGAAGTGGATGCCCAGGTGAGGGGGGTGGGCAAGTCCCAGCACAGGTGCTTCTCACCTGCTCTGATGATGCAGCATCCAGGTTGTCTCAGGTTCCCATCCTTCAGAGTTCCAAGGCATGAAAGATCGCCATCACTTACTTTCTCCTGAACTCCAAGGGACAGATAGGAAGCTCTGAGGGGTCCCCCTGGAGCCGCTTTCCCTAGGTCAGCTCTTCCTCAGAAGAGAGGAAGGGACGGGATGCAAATCTCGGTGATCATTTATTCCAAATGATCTCCCTGCAGTTTAACTCTTCTGAGAACCTCTCTCTGCTCCATGCTCTAAGGGAATGAGCAAGGCGGTGTGGGCAGACTGGTTTGCTAGCCCTGCTTAGTGATCTCACACCTGAGGTTGACCTGTGGCAGCTGGAGCCCAGGGTCCTGTTGCACAGGCATACGGAGGACTTCCCCAGTGTCCTCACCACCATCACCGTCATCGTCACTGTCATCGTGGTTTGCTTACACATGCTGAATGCTTGCTACATGCTCCTAAGTATTTGTCTGCGATTTGACTCAATTTCTCCCTCCTTTGTTCTGCACTGTGTTGTAACACATAGAAGTCTGGGAACTTCATTTGGATGAATACTCAAGAGAAAAATACTTTTAAATTTCTAAAACTAAGAATATAATGTATTAGTTATCTCTTAGCACAGGAATGTTGCCTATTAGATGCAAAAATTCAGCGGTATGTAAAAACAAAACATTCCTTCATTCATTCTTCATTATTAGGTAGCTCATAATTCTGTGAGGTTCAGCTGAATTGGACTAGGTTTGGCAACGCCCTTCTGGCTTTTTTCTGCATCTGTGGTCAGCTGCACATGGCTGAGATGATGTTAATCACTGAGTGGACTTGCTCGCATACCTGGGGATTGCCGATCCGGGATAACCTTAGCTGACACAAGTTGCTCAACATATATTTTATTCTCAAGTCTGGTGAATTCTCACAGGTGGAGGCACTGCGAGTGTGCAAGTGAAACCAATGGTGCTTTTTAGCTTTTATCATGTCTACTACATACCATGCTTGTCAAGTCAATTGGCCAGGCCCACAGTCAAAAATGGAGAGCAGGACAAGAGGACAAGGGACATGGACAAGGGGATGGATGGAAAATTGGGGCCACTCATACAGCATATCTTTGAAATCTAGTGTAAGCAAACCCTAGTATTTATCACTTGATTGATAGGTGTGGTGTGCTAAGTGCATTACATCCATGTATTTTATTAAATCCTAACGATAGCTTTAGATACTAATTATTGTTGTTTTCCCATCATAATATGATGAAATAGAGCTTATCAGTGCTTAGTTCACTCTACTAGTGATTGGTGGACACAACACTCAAAACCAGGCAATGTAAGTCCAAAACCTGCTTTCTCAGTCCCTGTTGAATTCTGCTTCATTTTTCCTTTTGTGGTCTGTGAAATATTAGGGCAGTCACCCACCGGCATTCACAGTGAATACATTCCTTCTCTCAGGAATGGTTGATAGCATATGCATCTCATTTTAAGCCTTATTTTGGCTGTAGGAACATTGTCCTTGAAGAGCTCATAGTATTGTAGGAAGAAAGGCACATCTCTAAGCCTAAAACTGGCCCATGGCTTCATGGAGGCCTGAGTCAATAAGAAAAGTGAGAAGTGATCAAATCTCCCTCAGGAGAAAT
>PVKY010011514.1:0-11989 GCA_004027775.1 Bradypus variegatus
GGAGGCCACTCACTCTGCTTGCTGAGAGCCGAGGGGTCTTCAGGTTTCTCGGTGGGCATATCACCCTCATCTGGAATCTTGTTGGCGAAGCTGCTGGACACATAGAGCTTGCTGGTGTCCAGCGTGGCCTTGCTGAAGGGCGACATGGCTGAGTACATGCTGGTATAGCCATTGGAACTGCAGCTGAGTGCGGCCAGGTCCAGGGCCTTGCCGCCTGTGATGATGGGGATGTTGAGGGAGAGCTTCCGCCGGCGGCTGGGCGACGACGTCTTGGTGATGGACAAGGGCGGTGGGGAGGAGAACTTGCGGGTGGCGCGCGGGGACTTGGGGGGGTCGCCATACAGAAGCTTGTTGTTCTGGCCACTGGCAAACAAGAGCTCCAGCGACCTGGGGGGAGGTGAGGGGTTGGTCAAAAGAAATGGGCAGGGTAGGCCTGGCCTGTCTCAGGTGCTCCCTTCCAATCTCTGGTGGGGCTCAGGGTGGCAGCCATGGATCCCTCATTCTCATGATGCCTGAAACCTGGGCTGACCCTGAGCAGATGGGTTTGAACAGGAGAGCAGGGGAAAGGGACAGTGATGAGATGACCTGTGATCAGGTGTCCTGCTCTTGATGGTTGGGTGGGGGTGTGGAGTCCTCACGGCAGGAGGTTGGTGCAGCTGACGCACCCTCCTCTGCCTCTCTCTGGTCTGTGGCAGCGTCTGACCTGTGGTTCCCCTTGACCGCAGGCTTCTGCAAAACCTCCTTCCTTCCCACTCAAGGGCCTGGCATCTCATCTGCATGCTCTGACCTTATCCTTACAGAGGTCCTGAGGGGTGAGGGAACTGACACCCAGAGACAAGAGCTGGCTCATCTGCAGTGCTGCCTCCCGACTCTAAACCCAGCATCCTTTCCACCCCACTGCGGGGCGCGACAGGCCTCAGCGGCTTACACCACCACCCTCACCCGCAGGCCCAAGCCTTGGGCCAGGTGGGAAACAGGTGACACACAGGGTAATAATCAAAACTATAGCTCGAGTTCGCGGAACAGTTCTGCTCTGTTTCCCGCCGGACATTGCCTGAGGAGGTAGGTTTTATTATCCCCGTTTCCCAGACAGGAAACCGAGGCTCAGAGAGGTTAAGTGACTTGGCCAAGGTGCCAGGATTTGACCCTGATCTTTCCACTGTTGGCCTTGCCTGCTGGGAAAGGAAGGGCTGCCTGCTGGGAATTATCTCGTTTATTGATCGGAATGACTCCATCCTGGGTGGGAGGATTTCTCCTGCTTTCACATGGAGGTGGGAAGAAGTTCAGGGCGGAGGCAAGACCGGACCAGCCCCGCTGAGGGCTGAGCTGGGGACGGACAGAGGACACTGGTGGGGGTGGACTGAGGGAAGAGGGGAAGGGACTCTGGGAAGTGGGTTTGCTCTGCGGGAGAGGGTGTGGTGGGGAAGGTTTGGTTAGAGCCGCAGCCCTCCAGGCCCCCAGCCCCTCCTCGGTCCAGGGCTCACATCAGACATCAGCCTGGGCCTCCCAGCAGCACTGGGGAGTCAGGTCACTCAGGAACCAAGCCCCCGACAGCCCCCGAGTGGAAGCTGTGACTCCATGTCTCACCTGGGGGGAGCGATCAGAGCGGGGCTCTGGGGCACTGGGGGATGGGGTGGGCTGGGCCATCTGCAACTGAGGTCCAGGTGGGGCCTCTCGGGAAAGGAAAGCATGTGCTGGCCCCTCCCATTTGCTGACCGCGCACTCCAGGGGCACTGAGGTCCATCAGGGCCTGGGCAGGTCCCCAAATCTGGCCTTGGGTGAGCCCTTCATCTCTCTGTGCCCCACTTTCCTTCTGTTAAATGAGGATTAATAATTGCCTTCCTCATGAATCTCAAAGGCGGGCAGGGTCTTGCTTGATTTGACACTGACTCCCCAGTGCCTCGCTTTGATGAGGTTGGAGGGAAAGTTTTTGTTAAACTAAGACTGTCAGACAGGAGTGGCCACTGAGTAGGCTCAACGAGACCAGGGCCCTGGGTTCAAGTCCCCACTCAGCTCAGAAGTGCTGTGCCCTGGGGCAAGTCTCTTAGTCTTTCTGGACTCGTTTGAGCAGCGCTGATGAAGACTGACAGATGGCATCGATGCAGGGGCTAAGGTGCCCCCCCCCACTGTACCACCCCAAGCTTACCACAAAGGGATCCCACTTTTCTCCTTGGAGCAGAGATGCAGTTTAACCTGAGCCAAGGTAAAGTTTTTTCCTTCTTTCTTTCTTGTTTTAAATGGGGGAAGGTGGTAGGGAGAGAGAAGCCCCATCCTTTGGAGACGGACTGTACAAAGGGAGGGGTCTTGAGAGGTGACAGAAGGGAGAAGAGAGCAGGGTGGGGAGAGCATAGCGTCAGGCAGGTCACCCCCTCTTGCCTGTTCGCAGAGGGCCGGCTTGGCTCCTGGGGGAGGGGCTCCCACACCCCCCAGCACATGTTACAGCCTATCCTCCGGGGACCTCCCAGGTCACGCCCAATGCAGAGCTCAGGTTCCCTCCCGGGCCTGGGAGATCTGTGGTTACTGGGAGAGGAGGCAGCCCGTGGGCCCCGGCTGGCCATGGGCCTGCCCACCTGGCTGGGATGGCGCTGATGGGCTTCCTGTAGATGGTGATGAGCTTGTCCAGGACCACCACGGCGGTGGTGAAGACGCGGTAGGAGTGCAGGAAGGTGTTGAGGAAGTCGATGCTCAGGAACCGCAGGTCCGTCAGCCTCTCCAGCAGCCGCTCCACGCTGGCGTACCGGATCTGCAGCACTTTGCAGGAGTTCATGGTTTTACTGAAGCGAATGTCAACGTCATCACAGTAGAGGGAGGCATCGGATCTGAGGAGGGAAGAAGGAGAAGAGGTGACGTGGTTCTGATGTCGTCGGAGCCCAAGGCTATCTCTCCCACTAGGGGAGAGCTCCCTCAGCATGCGGCCATGGCCCACAAACTGCCGTCTCCCCCATGCACCAATGGCCAAGGGCGGTGGCTGAAGGACTAGTTCATTTAATGAAGAGAACAAGGGAAGCTTTGGAAGGATGACACTGAAAAAGAAGAGGCTGCAACTTATTTTTCCTAACAATATCCTAAAAACCTTACATTATAAAACCTCTAGAAACACCAGAAAAAATATTATGATCTTTTTTTTCTCAAATGTATTGCTGAGCTAACAAGATAGAAAGGAAGTCTGTTCACACAAAAATTTGTACACAAATGTTCCTAGAAGCATTATTCATAATAGCCAAAAAAAGTGGATACAACCCAAATATCCATTAACTGATGAATGAAGGAGGGGGGATTTGGAACTGCAAATAGCTGTAAGGTTTCATTTTGGGGTGATGGAGATATTCTAGAATTAGATGGTGGTGATTGCTGCACAACATAATGACTATACTAAAAAACACTGAATTGTACACTTTAAAATGAATTTTATGTTATGTGAATTATGCCTCAATAAAAAATAAGTAGGAGGACAAAAGATACAAGGGAAATCCCCAAGGGCCAAAAATGAAGAGAAATCTAGAAACCAGTTGACATTTTATCTGTCTTTAGGGCATCTGCTGCTCTTGGGAAACAAGTGTCTTGGGTTTTAATAGGGATGGGAGACAAGGCTTGAGCCTGCAGGAGGCAGGAAGCTGGCATGAAAACTCCATGTAAAGCCAGGACCCTTGAACCCTCAGTGAAAGGTGGCCTACAAAAATATCTACCCACCAGGAAAAGAAGATTGAAAGTTTTTCTGTTTCATCCTGGGCTCTGGGGAAAGGCAGGGAGGAGCACAAAGCTCCCTTGAGAATGTATTATTTGCCTTTACAATGGTCTTGGAATATAAGTATGCACTACTTTTGTGGTCTGGGAACACAAAACAAAAGAGTATAAAAACTGGTTGCAGGATGTAATATTCCTGGGGTCCACTGTGGAAACAAGTGCAAAACCTTTCTGGAAGGGTCCCCCTCAACCAGGCCCTACAAGATATTCATAGATATATGAATATATATATTTATTCATATAGATACCCCCCTGAATATGAGCTCACAATCCAAAATTAAGAATCACACAAGGAATCAAGCCACCATGAGTGAGAGTCAGCAGATGACTGAATGAGAAAACAAATAGCTGAATTAGGGCCCCAAGAGTCTAATTTTTTCTCCAAGTCTGAAAACCCTACTACTTTTTGTTACTAGTAAACCAGCAATCGGTTTTTAATCTCCTGGCCTGCTCTAGACCTCACATCTTGGCAACCTGAGAAAAGTGGAACTTACTGCTACCAGACCCAATTTGGAAAGTTCCTGAAAAGGACCGATTGGTCTAGCTTAGGTCAGAGTTCTATTCCATGGATCGTTACCTTGTCCAGGAGTGAAGGACTTTGATAGATCCAACTCAGTTCAAAGAAAGCCACATTACTGTTGCATCTCTCCTCCCCAAGTTCCAAAGAGCTACTAAGGATGAAGCTGCTTTTGTGATGTTCATTCATTACAAAGCCAAGGTGGGGCTGACTTCTCAGCAGTTGGTCTCTTCAGTCTTGTTGGTCTTTGTAAGAGGAGGTCATTCCATCCTTGACCTCTCCTTGGCTGCCTGTTAAAGCATTAGGGCTGGTCTTTAGCCATAAAGCATTAGGGCTCTAGCAGTGGGTCAGCTAGACTTCCCCCAGGGTTGGGCATGTCTGGTTTGGATCTATCGAAGTCCTTCACTCCTGGCAAAGGTGAACGATTCATGGAATAGGACTCTGACCCAAGCAGGACCAATCGGTCCTTTCCTGGAACTTTCCAAATTGGGTCTGGTAGCAGCAAGTTCCACTTTTCTCAGGTTGCCAAGACGTGAGGTCTAGAGCAGTCAACTAGACCACAGGGTGCTGAGGAACTGAGAGCTGAGCTGGGTCTAAACTTCCACAGTCTGCTTTTTCCCAATTGTATCCGAGCGAGCAGCCAGTGGCATGAACTGTGTGTGATGGAAACCCACAGCTGTGAATTTCCCGTAAGGCATCACACAGTGCTCCCTGGTGGTTGAACAACAGTAGACATGTTTTCCTTGTCACATCAGATCTATCACGACTCCTGAGCAACTACGTTTTTCATTTTCTGGACATCGTGAATCTCTACAATGGTGGTTTCCTTTTTTTTTTTTTTTTTTGTCTGTTAAGAAGCTTGGAGTTATATCTAGAACACATGGCAAGTGCATTTAACCTCTTCTGGGCTTTATTTTATTTTTTCTTCCTTATTTTTTTGTTTGCCTTACTCCCTAACATATTGATTAAAATTAGATCTGTTTTTATATGTATTTAATTGGCTGCCTTAAATCTCTTTTGTGCTCTGGTGGTATATGATTAGAATAATATATAAATGAGCAAATAAATATATGACACTACTAAAAGGATAAGCCTGGGCATCTTATCCTATGAGTTTATAGAGAAAGAAATATGTAGAGAAATTTATGAATTTATCCCTTAAATGTTTCATAACAAGAATACGTTTAGCATCTGTGGTACAGTGGAAAGAATACAAGACTTGGAATCAGAATATATGGATTCAATGCCAGCTCTAACCCTTGTTTCCTTTGGATCTTTAGATAAGCTACTTCCTTTCCAGGTCTCAGTTTCCTCATCTGTAAAATGGAAATAATAAGACCTAGAACAGTGTCTAGCCTGCAGTAAATAGTAAATGAATGCTGACCCCCCCCCACCTAGCTGTCTCCCACCCAGGAGCTTGGACAGCACTCCTCTCTTTCATGCTGTCCTTCTTTAGAGGAGTTTCTTTGGAATTGTTCCTGGGATTTCAAATATTAATAAACAAATAAACCTTTGCCCAATGAGCAGGGAAGTGGAGATTTCTTGCCAGGATGAGAAAAATACAGAAAAAATCACAGAGCCTATAAAGATACTACAGCTCCAAAAGAGACTATCCTGAAGAAGAAGAGGAGATGCTTCCAACTAAAGCAGCTTTGCTGCAAGACACCAAACATTTTGGAAAACTTCTGTTTTATGATTTCACCAAGATTCTGGAAAAGATTTACTACATTTACAGAATCATAAGGAGGAAATATGAAAAGGAAATAATCTGAGATCAGGAAAGGTCTCCTGGAAACGAGACAAGATTGCTGAACCTAAGGCTAGAATAAAAGGAAACAGCAGATTGGACACTCAGAAAATCAAATGAGTGACATATTAAACACATTTGAAAAATTCTCCCAGAACTCAGAAAAGGATAAGGAGGTTAAAATGATGAGAGAAAATGTAAACAACCTGGGATACACATATAAGCGATCCAGCTAGTTTAAACTCAAAAGGAAGAGGAGAAGCTGGGAAGGAGAAGCATAATCAAATAATGGGTAGAAGAAAGTTCCTGCATGTGGAAAGGGCTCACTGGGCAACATTAATGACTAAATGTGTCCAGCTCTTGTGGCTGAAGGAACTCAGTAACTGTTCCTTAAACTGAGCCAAGTCTCTCCTCAGATCTGTATGTTCTACAGGGAAAGTGTAACTCATTACACACCATCCTAATGGTAATAATTGGACCCCCCTGGCAAGGGTTTGCTTTCCTGTGGACTCCTGCTATCCCCCCCCCCCAGAGGGGGTAGAAGGAGTGAAAAAAGTCTTCTCCATTTTATAACTGTCCTCTTCTTCCTTCTTCTCTGTTCCAAACCTCACAATCAATGTTGGTTATAGGTCCTCTAGCAAACCTAATATTACATAGTAACATAAATCTATCCATCTATCCTGGGGTTTTGCTTTCTCATCTATAAAATGGGAGTGGCACTAAATCAGGATTTAGTGCCAGCAAAATCCCTGGACACCAAAATCCTTGTATACCAATTCTGACTATTAGTCGCTGCCTAGTGCTTGCTGATGATTCTTTGCAGACTCAGCACAAAAGAATGCTATGATCCATTAGTAATATCTGCTGTGGTTCTGGTTCAGGAATGGCTGGTTTGTGTCCTAGATACTTGCCATCCCTGCTAGAAGTTGTTTTCAACTTCTTCACAATGTGAACATTTCATGACTCTAAATTCAGTCCTGCTTCTGTCTTTGCTCTTTGATGAAAACTCCAAGAGCCATTCCTGTCTCCCAGGTATGGACATGAGGCCTTTTGCTTGAGTGGAGAGGACTTTCTTTTTCTCCTTGGTCTTTCCCAAGAAGAATGCCTGCTTTGTGTCTACTTGTCCTTGAGGCCATATGTGGGGGCAAAGCTTTAGCACCCAGGAACCTAGAGCAGGTGGAATATATCTCAGCCCTTTGGGTGCCTGGGTGCTGGCCACTTGTCATTTTCCGGACCCTCCTCTGAGACCTTGCCCACCAGCATCCCCCCGCAGGGCTACTGAGGGAGGGCTCAGTTGTGTTCTCTTATGCAGGTAGCAGGAGTATATGGGACGCTTGAGTCCAAATGCCTCTTCATGCTTCAAACCCAAAATCAGGATGCTCTTGACTCATGGTCTGACAACAGGGCAGGATATTTGAAATGGGAACTGTCCCAGAACTCAGAGACTTAAGGGGTAAAACTCTAGGGAATGTCCCCAGGCTACTGACACTACAGTTGTATAGCACTAACGCCTTTCTCCAGCCAGGCTCTCTGTCCCCACTCTCTCCCCATCAGGGTGACCACAGGGGAGCCTGCCACTCCCTTGAGTATGATCCTACTACCTACCAAATAAAAACTCAACACCTCTCCTGTCACATTACCCTCATCTAACTCATGCCAGCCCCATCTTTCACCATGTCTTGTGGGTTGTTGTATTGCCTAAGAAAATCCAATTGTGCTATACAATACAAAATAAGAGAAACAAATAAGGAGAATAGATGAAATTAACTATAGGAGCAAATAGCTTGTGAGACATAGTAGACATATATAAGCTAAGTGGAGCACACACCAAATATTCACATACTGCTTAATATTCATGAGGAACACAAATATTCATGAGGTCCTAAATCAGCCACCTGTTTGTGATACCCATTCCGGCTCCATGTTACTTCTGCTCAAGAAATGTAGTAAAACCTATAGCTCTTCTTCATGTAAATTTGTGAGGAAGAGCTGTGGCCAGGCCAACTGGCCCCATACCTCCCTGATAGAGTAAGACCCTGCTACTGCCCAGGCTCCTTTTATCTATTGGGCCCATTTCATCTAACTTCTACTCTGGGCCTCATAGAAAGAAAGGATTTATGAACATTGTATAACCATGATTCAGGTAGCATGGTCCCTCCATCTCACTCAGTTTATCCTAAATGTGTTAATCCACTATCCCATCTCTCTCCAAGGCTTCTCATTATGTGTATTAAATTCATTCAATGGACAGTGTGATCATGCAGCTAAATTCAGTCTGTGAGCCCTTCTGCTCCAAGACCTCTGGGACAGCTTGCCAGGTAGTATAGCTAGAGATCACAATTGCATCAAGATTATTTCTCACACAATACACCCCTTTCCCGACCCTGCAGCCTCACGGAACTACTGATCATTCCCCAAACACACCATATGCTTTCATGCCTCTGAGCCTTTGCTTATGCTGTTCCCTCTTCCCAGAATGCCCTTCCTGCTTCATCATTTAGCAAACACTAACTCATTCTTCGAGGCTGGGCCTGATGTCCCCTTCTCTGGGAATTCTTCCCCAACTGTGCCAGGTGGATTAATCCTTTGCCTTTTGGATACTCACAGCACTGCACAGTACTCTCTTTTATAGCACGCTTTACACTGTTTTATAATTATCTTTCTATGTGTCTCTTTCAAGAAACATTGAGCTCTCCAGGCACACAGGCCACATCTGCTCGTCCTGCTCCCCAGTGTCCTCCCAGCAGGGCCCGGGCACCCAGGGACTATTTCCATAGCGAGGCCAGGCTGGTTGGAGGGTGGATAGGGCAGTCCCTGGGTTCATAGTATAGATTTTGACATTCCCTTTACTTTCTCACCATCATCATTTAAATTTTTGTTGTTTTTCTTTCATAGATGACTTTGTTTTGGTTTCATCTAGTTAACCTTAGTGTCCTAATATATATTCTTTCTAGAAAATGAATGAGTACCCTCTACACATTTAACAGTAATTTTGCATGTGACATTTGTTTGATCATTGATAGAAATCTAGGAGGTGAGTAGGGAGGTATCATCACCTCCGATTTAAAATGAGAAGCCCAAGTTCCAAAAGGTCAAGTGACTTGTCAACAGTGGTACCCAGAGCTGGGCTCAGGACCAGGGCACTTTCCTTCCAGATCAGGCCTTTCCTCTGGACCCCACTTCCTTTGGCTGCGAAACAATGTCGTTGTGGGGAGAATATCTCATAAACTCATCCAGAGGCTTTCAAAGACCTGCTGCACATGAAACCGCCTAGGCTAAAAGTTCTTGGCACACAGGGGGTTCACCAATGCTCGCTTCATCAGCTGCGCGCTGACGGTGGAGGGCAGGGAATTTGCACACGCTTGGCTAAATAATCTGGCGCCTGCAGTTCCCCGGAGCATGCACTCAAAGTGGCAAAGAGGCCATGGGCTTCTTAGATGCTTGCTCTGGGCGGCAACAACATGGCCCAGGTGGGGCTGGGTCCTGGCAGGCCCCTGGTGGGCACCAGCAGGTGGGGAATCGCAGAGCCAGTGGGCTCCAGGGTGGGGCAGGAAGGAGGCCGAGGGCAAGGGGCTGAGGAGCGCAATCCCTGGAGGAGAATCACGTCTGCCTCAGGAGGGTCCCCCTCACCCCCAGGGTGCCTCAGATAAACCCAGGGGCCCTAGAGCCTGCATTTTTGGCTTTTCTTTGGTTTTGAAGTGTTCTATATATTTGATTTGTAATTAGGAAAAGAAAACTTCATTTAAAGAAAGAACGAGTGCATAAAATTTTACTCACAATGCTATGTATCTTAAACAGCCTAGAGCAAGAAGTCACCTGCTCAAATAACTAACAACAAAAACTGAGTCAGAACAAGCATCCAAACAGACACTAACAACTCAACAAACATGCCCCCCAAATAAAAACCCAGAAGACAAAATCCAGCATCTTTCTGAGCCCAGTGGCCGGCTCACCCCTGTGGCCTGACTTCCACTGTGTGACAGTCAGACCCCAGGCTCTGAAATGCAGCCTGGTCAAGACCAAGTTAAAGGCACTTACTTTTAAAAGATAAGATAGATAAATATGACTCCAGCAAAATGAAAAACTTTTGTGTGTCAAAGGACATTTTATCAAGAAAATGAAAAGACAACCTACAGAATGAGAAACAATATTTGCAAATCACATATCTCATAAGGGTTTAATACCCAGAATATATAACTCAACCACAAAAAGACAAACAACCCAATTAAAAAATAGGCAAAGCCCTAATGTTAACTATGGGCCATAGCAAATAGTACAATTATAATAAAAATCTTTTATCAATGGTAACAAAGGTACCACACTAATGCAAAGGGTAATAATAGGGGAAACCATGTGTGCGAGGGAGTGTCTATGGGAACTCTGTTTTCAGCATGATTTTTCTGTAAACCTACAATTTCTCTAATAAAAAAAATAAAATAAAAAAAGTATTTAAGAAATGGGCAAAGGACTTGAATAGCTATTTCTCCAAAGAAGGTATACAAATGGTCCATAAGCACATGAAAAGATGCTCAACATCATTAATCACCAGGAAAATGCAAATCAAAACCACAATGAGATACACACCCACCAGAGTGGCTATAATAAAAAAGACAATAATAGAGAAATTAAGATAACAGAGAAATTGGAACACTTGTACACAGTTGAAGGGAATGTAAAATGGTACAATTGCTATGGAAAACAGTTTGGTAGTTCCCTAAAAAGTTAAAACAGAATTATCATATGACCCAGCGATTCTACTTCTTCAAAGAATCGGAATCAGGGACTCGGACAGCTATTTATACAATAACGTTCATAGCGGCATTATTCACAATTGCCAAAAGGTGGAAGCAACCCAGTGTCCGTGAATATAAGAATGGATAAACAAAATGTGGTACAGAAACACAGTGGCATATTATTCAGCCATAAAAAGGAATCCATGCTACACCACCAATGAACCTCGAAGACATCGTGTTGCATGAAATAATCCAGACACAGAAGGACAAATATTATATGATTTAACTTATATGAAATATCTAGCATAAGCAAATTCATAGAGACAGAAAGTAGATTAGAGGTTATGAGGGGTTGGGGGAAGGGGGCAAGGGGAGTTACAGCTTAGTGGGTACAAAGTTTCTGTTTGGGGTATTGAAGGAGACTTGGTAAAGGATGATGGTGATATTAGCACAACATTGTGAATGTAATTAATACTACTGAAGTGTACAATTAGAAATTATTAACATGGGAAATTTTGTATTATAAATGTTACCACAATTAAAAAAATAGATATGCCCCCTCCTCCCAAATAAAAGCACTTACTTGATCATCTGCGGCACGGTGACCTTGGAATTTTCTTCAAACGCATTCATCATGAGCCCGTTGCAGCGGATGTTATCCACACACTGGAAGCAGAGAGAGGATCCCGGGGTGAGCCTCGGTCTCCCTTCTGGGACCAGCACCTGCGCAGGAGCTCTGCCCAGCGAGACAGACCCAGCCTCAGCCCCACATGGACACCTCAGGTCCCGCCACGGGCCTCGCCCAGGCGAGGGCAGCGTCAGTGCAGAGTGCCCCTTGGACTCTGGCCTGACATCAAGTCCCAGCTGAGTGACCTCTGGAGATTTACTTGACCTCCTTGGGCCTCAGTTTCCCTATTTGCAAGACAGAGTAGCGTCCCACCTCATCAAGCTGTTTGCAAAATGGATGTGTCTGACCCTGGCCAGCCTGGTGCTGACCCTGAGAGCCAGCGTGCAGGACGGGACAGCTCCACGGGGTGTAAAGAGGCCCTGGGCCTTCCCCCGGCCTCCTGCGTGCCAGTGCTCTCCTGCTCTCTCTGCCCTCGGCCCACTGGAACACCAGCGCTCTGATGCTGCAGACGGTTTTAAATGTTAGAGCCAAGGCAAGGCTGCTGGCAGTGGGGAAGCAGATAATCGAACATTTTATTCATCCTTCAAAAAAATTAAAAAATCCCAACTTTGCTTTGAATA
>PVKY010011515.1:0-11947 GCA_004027775.1 Bradypus variegatus
TCTTCCATAGCACTTGTCACTTTCTACATAACAGGCAGACTCACCAGAGTCACCACTGAATGTCTAATCGCCTGGTGGGATGTCAGCTTTGTGGGGAAGGCAACTCCATCTGTTCTGTTCACCAGTTCAACACCAGCACCGAGAACAGTATCTGGCACATGACAGGCACTCAATAAATAGCTGTTGGATGGATGGATGGATGGATGGATGGATGGACGGATGAAAAATGGATGAGTAGATGGATGGATGGGTGGCTGGATGATGGATGGATGGGTGAGTGGATGGACGGATGGGTGAGTGGATGGACGGATGGGTGAGTGGACGGACAGATGGGTGAGTGGATGGATGGATGGGTAGATGGATGGAAAAGCTGGTTTTTCTTCCTCTGGACATTGTGAGATATAGACATACAGAAGGAAGTGTGCTCCCAGCCTGAGGAAGGCTCCCACATGAGGAAGGAGGCAAAACCAAGAGAACCATGCAGGACAGAGAGGCTCCTGAGGAACTGAGCCTGGTGCGTGAGCATGTAAATCCCCCAAACTGGGTAAACCTGCTACAGTTGGAGAACTTGCCACAGGCAGTTGAAAAAGCTTCCCTGTCTGGGGTTTCAGCGGTTGTTTTTGAAGGGTTCAAGAGCTCATCTGCAATAGAGAATTAAAGCAGGGCCTGACAGCTGGGGTGTGGTAGGTTGGGTGGGACTTCAAATTCTCCCACCGCATCAACCTGTGCAGGCTCCAAAAGGTTGGCTCTTCTTTCCGCTGACTTGTCCTCTTGGCCATGCTGCAGGCTGCCCGGCAGGATTTAATCCAAGGTCCTCCCACAGAAGACACGGTCCTTATGAGCATTCCTCCCAATTAACAATCAATGCATGTGGGTAGCTGAATGCAAACCCCGCCTTGAGGCTCAGGAAGCGTCAGCCATCAGAACGGCTGGGCCTCTGCAAGGGGCAAGGACACAGCTCCCTGGCGAACAGGGTCACAGGCAGGCACCCACAGGGAGCACATCCACAGGCCCCACCCCAGGGAGCGAGCCTGAGGCTCGGGGTCTTCAGAAACGCCTTCAAGGAGGCGTCCTTCCTCTTCCTCCCAAATCCCCAGCTGGTGCTCCATCTGAAATGCCCCTCCACCCTCTCGGCCTCCACTTCCTCTGGCCTCAGCTCTCAGCGCCCCCAGTTCACTGTGGCGGGTGAATCTTCCCGGGAGCACAGGGTCACGTCCCTGGGGCCAGCTCTGGGGTCAGTGAGTCGACTCTCCACCCCTGCTCCTTTGTCTCTTCTGGTGTGGCCTTGGAGAGTGCAAGCACCAATCTGAGCCTCAGCTTCTCCACTGTAAAATGGGCACACAGACTGTGCCAGCAACGTGCTTAGCCCACGCTCTGAGCATGGTGGCCTGGGAATGGCAGGGTTACTTCACTGTCACCCTCTGCTCTGCAGCCTTCCGTGGCCCTCTGCTATGGGTGTGGATCTAACCTCTCCCCATTCTCTGGGCAGCTCCATGACCTGGCTCCCCTGCCACCCACACTGCTCATCCCTGAGTCCCCGGCTGCCCCCACGCTATCCCCTTCTACAGGGCTGTGGCTCTCCCAGATTCTCATCCTACTACGTTTCTCCTTTCAGGGCTGTCCTCATGTGCTGCTGCCCCCAGCAAGCCCTCTCTGATCACAGCCTCAACTTCCTTTGTCTCCCTGTGTGTGGTAACCTGAACCCTCCTCAGACCCTTGGCCAGTCTCGTGCTTGCAGCTCACGGAGGTGTGCTTGGAAGATAGAGTGCTGACTCCAAGAGAACATACACTTCCTAACTGTGTGTCCTGGGGTAAATCACTAAATGTCTCTGAGTTTTAGCTTAGTAGCAAATACCAAAAAGACAGTAATACCAACATGTGTTTATAGGGTGCTGTGGTGGCTTGGAACTGTATGTACCCCAGAAAAACATGTTCTTAAAATTATCCGTTCCTATGGGTGTGAGCTCGTTTTAAGTAGGACCTTATGCTGAGGTTGCTTCAGTTTAGGTGTGGCCAGACCTCATTCGGGAGGGGTCTTAATCCTATTACTGGAGTCCTTTATAAGCAGAATGAAATTCAGAGAAAGAAAGAGAAAGCCGCAGAAAGCAAGAGGCTGACATCAACGGAGCCCAGAAGAGAAGGGAACGACCAGGAGATGCCACCATGTGCCTTGCAATGTGACAAGCTAAGGACCAAGGGCGGCCAGCAGCCAGCCCCAGAGCACAGTCTCCAGGGAGAAAGCATCATCTTGGCGATGCCTTGATTTGGACTTCATCCCAGCCTCAAAACCATGAGCGAATACTTTTCCATGTTTAAGCCAACCTATTGCAGGGTATTTGCTGGAGCAGCCTAGGAAATATGAGGATTAAACAAGACGACAAATACGGTGCTCCTAGTACAGTTCCTGAAACCTAGTCGGCACTTAATAAATAGAAACTGATATCATTACAGTCACCCCTCTAAGGGGCTTCTTTGCCATCTGCCACACAAAACCGACAACCAAAGTGTTGTCACTGGGCTGATGATTTTGATACATCATAAAACATTCCAGTGTCTACCAAAGGCTCCCCTTTGTAAATATTCAGCTGTGCAGGGGTGGCAAATCGGCACCACGAGCACCACCACTGCCGCCCACCACTCAGCCGGAAGGTCCTCAGGATCTTTCTCAACACAGATCTCGAAGCAGCCGCCACTGCTTAGCAAACAGAAGGCGTTGTCCTCTGCGAGTTGCCCTTTGATCTCAACAGTTGGCTGCAGGCCAGGCTGGGTGCCAGGTCATGTACAGATACAGTATATGTATAGGGGAGGAAAGGAAGACCATTAAAAGTCTCGGCTGCTGTTCACAGGGGCTCAGGTGCTGAAACAGCCCAGGCCAGGAGGCTGCGAGGCAGCGTGGGGAACAGGGCTTTGCTGTCCCATGTGGAATCCTCCCTTCAAAGACTAGGCCTGTGACCATTTTGTCTGGCTTGTCTAGAAACTTCTGTAAATCCTATGTTTTAGTAAAATATTTTTGTTATTCTACTTTGCCTTTGTGCAGTTTATTTTACCGTGTTTATTTTGTTTTCCCAATGTGACAACCATATTTAAAAATTAAAACTCATATGGAATGTTCTGTTTTGATCTTCACCATCAGACAAATTGAACGGTGAGCTGTGGGTTTTGCCAGTTTCTTTTTACTGATGCAAATCCGTGTGAAGCTATTGCTGAATGGAGTCTTTATAAGCTGGGCGTACATAAATCATCAGTACCTTTCTTTCCTCCTAGAAATTTAAAGTCAATGTGCTTGCATTATATGCTTATACATTTGCATCCTGCCACACAATGTTTGAAAACTACCATACAGGAGAGTCACAGCAAAGAAACAGATGTGGTGGCACGTGGAACTCTCAGATGGAGGTCACACAAGGGTCTGGCATTGGGTGTCGACCTTTTTCTTGGTTCTTGGCTGAAACCTTCATGTGTGACCACTGATGGGCACCATCAAGAAACACAGACGTGGTCACCCTGTGGGGTTTCCGAGGCCTGAGGAGCAGAGCTCAACAAACTGGTTTCATAAGTGTCACCAGAAGGGGCTTGTTCCTTTGAGAACATCCTCAAATCCTCAGCTAATGATTGTTGCTTTCATCCTGACAGGATTTGCCGTGGGACCTCTTTTTATTCTTTAGTCTGATATTCAGTAATTTTTCTCTCTGTTGACAGTTTCTTCCTCCACCCACAAAACTGGTTATTTCCCGCCCCTCTCCTTGTCTGATTCCTGATTCTTGTTAGTTTTAAGTCTTAAAGGCAGCCAGTCATAGGTAGATGTTAACCCCAGGTTGGAACCTTCGCCTCTTGCAGTTTAAGATAATGGGTACTGTAGCCCAGTTGACTTTTCCCAGCTCTTATTCTCCTAACTTTGGGAGTTTCTTCAGAATGTGGTATATTTTGTTGTGCTCCTATCTGAAATGAAGAATTATGCATTAAAATTACATTTTCAACTTACAAAAGCAACAAAATGTGGAGGGGGAAAGCTGTGAATGAGCAGGAGCTGTTGTGTCTTCCTCCTCCACACACCCTCTCCCCCACCCAGTCCTTCCTGCCCTTGGGGTCCTCAGTTGGGGGGTGGGGCCCGTGGGCCAAGTTCCTGCCTCCTGTCCTCAGAGGTGGGCCGTGGAGACAAGTCTTGGAAGCCCCCTGTGTGCTCCTAGGATACCCAGATGGAAGGGAACCCCTGCCCACCATGGCCACCTGCGAGCCCTACCTTCTCTATCTCACATTCTCTCTCCTTCCCTAGCTCACTCCCCTGCTGCCCTTCGGGACCACCTCTCAGATAACCTCCATGCACCCAAGCCCCTGCCTCAGGCTCTGCTTTCAGGCAAAGCAAACCGTAAGAGGCTGCAGAGACGAGCCCTGACTACCACAATGGGCACGACAGTGGTAGTTTGGAGCTGTGTACCCCAGAAAAACATGTTCTTAAATTTAAGCCATTCCTGTGGGTGTGGAACCATTTTACATCGAGTTTCTTCAAGATATTTCTTCAGTTAAGGTGTTGACCAGATGACTCAGGTTGGACTTTAATCCAGATTGCTGGTGGCTTTTATAAGCAAAGTGAGTGAAAGACCGAAAGCCATGAGAAGAAAGAAGGTGAAGGTCAATGGAACCCAGAAGAGAAGGGAGAGGCCCGGAGAGGCCGCCATGTGCATTGCCACGGGACAGAGGAGCCCGGGGCCAAGGGTCGCCGGCAGGCCGCTCTAGAATGTCAGTCTTTGAGAAGAAGGCATCACCTTGATGATGCCTTGATTTGGACTTGCCCTAGTCTCAAAACCATGAACCAGTAAATACCCATTGTTTATGCCAACCCGTTGCATGGTATTTGCTTTAGCAATGAGGAAACTAAAACAGGTAGCCTGGCGGGGTGGTCAAACACCCCCATGCAGCCAACACTGTGGGCTCTCTGGAGGAGGGCTGAGGGTCAGTGGCCTGTGTTGTGGTCCTCCCTGGGCCACAGGAGGTGGAGAGGGGCCCTCTGGAGCCAAAACACAGCTCTGAGGAGTGCCAAGGGCAGTTCTTGGAAGGAGCCACAAACCCAGGCAGGGGCTGCCTCCATCACCCCCCACCAAAGCCAAGCAGGACAAGGGGTGTATGTGCAGCCTCCCCAGGAGCTAAGGGCAGGAGTGGGGCCAGGGACAGTGAGCCCCTAGAGACTGGAGAGTACAGGCTCCAACCCCCCACCAGGTGGTGTTCTAAGGAGTCCCCACACAAGGACCTTTTGGCAGATGGAGGGACCCCTCCTGCAGGGCCAGCCTCCAGCCCCCTCTGGGGAGTTGTCTCAGGACCATGATACTTCTGGAGGGGTGAGGGTCTGGCACCCACCCTGCCGGCCCTGTGGCCCTCCCTGGAGGTGCCTCTTCTAATCTACAGAAGTGTGTGTCAGCAGAGGCTCTGACCCCTCACCCCAGGGGAAAGGGCCCTGGGAGAGGAGACCTGCAGGAGAAAGTACGCCACCATCAGCCTGGTCTGCAGGGCCTTGCAGGACCCACTGCGAGCCTCAGACGAGAGCTCCAAGCAGGGATTTTAATTGCCTAGGCAGGGGATGCAGGAGGACAGCTCACCATCCCTCAGAGGGGGAGTCTTGGCCTCCTGGGGCTGCCATCACAAACAACCACATGCTGGGGGGGGGTGTTAAAATAACAGGAATTCATTGTCTCCCAGTTCCGGAGGCCAGGAGTCCGAGACTAAGGGTTCGGCCGGCTGTGCTCTCTCTGGGGACCGTTGGGGAGAGCCCATCCCGTGCCACTCTCCCAGCTTCTGGCCAGGGTTTGAGGGTGATCCCGGCCCACTCCGCCTCCACCGTCACGTGGCCTTCTCCTCTGTGTCCATCTGTCCATGTGTCTCCAGCTCTCCCCTTCTCATAAGGGCGTGAGTCATCCCAGATCAGGGCCACCTCAACCCCATCTGGCCTCATCTTAACTCCTATTTCCAAACAAGGTCTTGATCAGTGACCAGGGACCACGTCCCTTCTGGTGACCCAAGTCAACCCCTAGCCTGGGGCCATGGAGGACATAGACTCCCGCCCCACATGTCCCTGCACCCTGCGGGCTCCTTTTGGGCTCCCGGGCTCTGGGCTCCCAGGCTCTGCTCCTCCCTGGGTGCTGGAACTTCCAGAGGCTTGGCCCAGAGCAGGACCCTTGAGCGGTGACGGCCGGAGCTCCTCAGGACTGTCCCGGCTCTCAGCACTGCAGTCAATTTTCTTGCATGGCCCTGAGCAAGCACTGGGCCTCCCACCTCTGCCTGGAAAGCCCCTGCATCCTTCTCTGCCCCTCTCATCATCCGTCCTCAAAGGACAGGGTGCTCTCTTCCCCCCCTTCAACCCACGTGGAAATTCTGCCCTGATGGTGCTCCATCGCTGCACTGAGTGCCAGGCGATGGGAAACACATACAGTCATTATGGGATGGCAGCCCCTGGGGGCTTAGGTCTAGAGCCCCCTTGTGGCAGATTTAATGCAAAAAAATCCAGGATGAACAAAATATCAAAATTTTAAATAAAGATGCGATCTGTATCACTGATTTTTTCTTTTGCTTCAGGCTCCAGTAAAAATATATGAATCTGCACTGACCTTGTCTGTATGTAAAATTTTGATATTTTGCTCATTGTGGAAATTTTGCATTCATTTCTAAAGTATGATGCTAAAATATTGTATATATTGATTTACTGAATACTTTTGGTGCCCTTTTACATTTTGCACCCAAGGCAAATGTTTCACTGGCCTCACCCTCGCTCCAGCCCTGACCACAAAACATCTGCATTCGCTGTTAAACCTCTGCCCGAGTGTCCCTGCCCATGATGGAATGACAAATCAGGAAATTTGGCGATAGGAGATGGGACTAGCGAGAAAAAATGAGAGAGAGAAGAGAGAAAAGAAAAGCAGAGAGGAATGGAGAAGATGAAAAGATTAAAGAGAACAAGGAAGGGCCTGGGTGGGAGCTGTGATGGTGGGAGTTCATGCAAATGACACCCCCTATGCCCACCACCCCACCACCCCACCGCACTCGGCTGATTCAGTCTTTGTCCCTATTTGGAAGGTGTTAGCTTCAAAGAGCTAATATTTGTAATCTGCCAAACTAAAGTGCACCATCTGGCAGCTTCCAAAAATAAATCCACTGTTTGTCCTGGATTATCTGTGGAGGTAAAATAATCCCTGTGGGGACCAAAGGCCTTCATCCACTTACAAATGCATTTCCCTGCCTCGGTGAATGGCCGCCTTACTCATCAACACCGCTGTGATTTTCCGTAAAAGCCAAAGTATAGCAGAAGACGGCCCTCCATACACAAGGTGACCAGGCGTCCCTGTTGGCTCAGGATAGTCCCAGCTCATACATGTTTCCCAGTGTAATTATGAACAGCATAGCCTGTCACTCTCAAAGTGGCCCAATTTGGACAGTAAACTGTGGTTCCATGCATGGCAGTCAAAGGAATTCTGTGAGCCTCAAGGCAATCCCTTGGGGTAAGCAGAACAGGTTGGATTATCACTCTTTTATAGAAGAAGAAACTGAGGGTCTGGGAGATATAGCCCTGCCCTACTAGATGGAGGAGCTGGGATTTTAAGATTGAAATGACTCCAAAACCCATACGCTTTCTACCACACTATGCAACTGTCACCCAGATTCAAGGAGCAACTTAGAGCCAACAGACTTCAAAACCAAGTCAGTACTGCCACAAATGTTAATCCATAAATCCATCCTAAAGCATCTACGACTCCTGGGTTTTGCAAACCAGAAAAAGAAGGTGATTGGCAGCCAAATGCACCAGTTTAGTTTGTCAAAACCTGATGTTACCATTAATGAGGGCCCTCCTGTATTTAAAATGATGGGTTTATGAGAGCAAACCCAAGACAAACTCACTGTTCTACTGAGGTCTGTGTTCTCCAAGCCTGGTGCTAAATCCATGACCAAACCCATTTTTCCTCCATAGAATTAGAGTCAGAGTGGAGAATGGGACAAGCTATGGCAGGAGAGGTGGGCAAGGGTTAGAGCATGTAAGGCTTGATTTTTGTTTTTAATCCAAAGACCAATGGAGAGCTGCTGAAGAACTATGAGCAGAGAGAGGAGTGATTAGGTGAGCCGTGTTTTTGGAAGATGACGGGTATCGAAGATGGGTAAAAGAGACGACCCTGAGCAGACACTGTTAGGATTGGCTGTGTGAGAGGAGAGGAGAATGAGGAAGAGGGTTGAAATGACTCCCAGATTTGGGGTAGAAAATGTTGCCTTTCCATGGAGGAGGAGCAGATTTGGGGGTCTCAAAACATGCATTTTATTTTGAATGGGTGGGCCAGATTTGAGGAACCTTTGTAAAATCCATGGTAGAAGCCACAGAAGCAGCTGGATATTTAAGTTTGAAGCTCTTTGGAGAGGTCCAGGCTGCAGATTGCAAAATGGGGAGTCATTGGCAAGTACACAGTCCCTGCATTTTATAGCAGTATCCAGAGTGCAGAGTGGTGAAAGGACAGCCTCTGCCAAGGATGGGGCTAGAGTCTGGACTCAGGCCTTTCCCAAAATACGGCTGGCCCAGGGAATTATACTACTGCTTGGAAGTTAAAGAAATGTTTACCCACCAAAATAATTTCCTTCCTTCCTGAGTATCAACCTCTTCAAATGCTCCATTCCTTTCTATATGCTCAGACCAGTTAGTGTTCGTCAGTTTACAGAGCGCCACTGCTCCCACACCTGCCTAGACCCCTCCAGCCCTAGTTCATCTCCTCTCAGAAGTTCTACCAGTTGGGCATTCATGTTCAAAGCACCCCAAAGGAATGTGAGGGGTGAAGGAGACTCCCGAGGAAGCAGCCATCCTCATTGGGGCCTTCTCAGGACCAGCCCAAGGATGCCCTGGGGTTGGCATCAGCTCATCTGATACTCTACCTGGGAGATCATCCTGTCTCCACTTTACAGACAAGGGACTAAGAAGAAGGGAACCTTCCCAGTGCCACCACATGCAAGGGAAGAGCTCAGGCTGGAATGGCTCAAGGTGACCCACCGAGGGATATGGCCCAACGTGGTCACTGGGCCGCGAAGTAAAAAATAGGTAAAGTTACACCTTTAGGCACCCTTCCCATTTCCAAAGTGATTTTTAATATATATAATTCTTACTCTAAAGATAGTAAATACTTCATATAGGTACACAGAGTGTCCTTATTATCCAAAGATTACTGACATCGAAAAAATGCCACTAAAATGAATCCAGTTAAGATAGAAACTAAAATTGAAAGTAAATAGTGGGGAGAAAAGCTTATATTAGACTTTAAAATAAAACTAAAGATTATAAAAATAACATTATTTTATCCTACATTAAATAACATCTGACTTAAAACAGTAAAATATAAAGGACTATAAGAGGGCACTAAGAAAAACTGTACACCAATAAATTAGAAAACCTAGATAAAATGAACAAATTCCTGTACACACACAAATTACCCACACATACTGACTCAAGAAGAAATGGGTGATCTTAACAGAATAATTACAAGTAAAGAGATTGAATCAGTCATCAAAGCCTCCCAACAAAGAAAAGTCCAGGACCAGATTGCTTCACTGGTGAATTTTACCAAACACCCCAAGATGAATTTATAGCAATCCTGCTCAAACTCTTCCAAAAATTTGTAGAGGAGGGAATATATCTTAACTCAATCTATGATGCCAGAATCACCCTAATACCAAACCATATTAAGACTCCACAATAAAGGAAAATTACAGCTAAATATCCTTTGTGAATATAGATGCAAAAATCCTCTACCAAAATACCACCAAGCTGAACTCAACAGCACATTAAAAGAAGTATACACAATGATCAAGTGGGATGTATGCCAAGTATGCAAGGGTCATTCAACATAATAAAGCTAATAACTGTAACATGCCACATTAATAGAACAAAGGGAAAAAATCCATATGATTACTGCAATTGATGCAGAAAAGCCATGTGACAAAATCCATTACTGCTTTCTGATGAAGAAAAAAAACTTAGAAAACTAGGGTAGAAGGATAATTACTCAATGTGAAAAAGGGTGTATTTGAAAAACCCACAGCTAACATCATACTCAAAGGTGAAAGACTGGAAGTTTCCCTCTAAGATATAGAAAAAGACAAGGATACTCAGTGTCACCACTGTTATTCAACATTGTGCTGGAAGTTCTAGCCATAGCAATTAGGCAAGAAAAAGAAATAAATGACATCCAATAGGAAAGGGAGAAGTAAAACCTTCACAATTTGCGGATGACATGACCCTGTATAGAGAAAATCCTGTAAAAGCCACAGTAAAGCTACTAGAGCTAATAAATGAATTCAGCAAAGTGGCAGATTCAGAGCAAATATGTAGAAATCAGCAGTGTTTCTATACACCAGTAAAGAACAATCTGAAGAGGAAATCAAGAAAAATCCCATTTACAGTCACAACTAAAATAATGAAATATCTAGGAATAAATTTAACCTAGCTTGTAAAGGACTGATATATGGAAAGCTACAAAACATTTCTAAAATAAATCAAAGAAGATCTAAATAAGTGGAAGGACAGTCTGTGTTCATGGATTGGAAGACTAAATATCATTAAGATGATAAACCTACACAAAGTGTTTTACAGATTCAACATAATCCAACATAATCCAAATCAAATTGCCATTTTCTTTGGAGAAATGGAAAAGTCATTCATTAAATTCATATGGAAGGTAAGATGCCCTGAATACCCAAAGCCATCTTGAAAAAGAGGAACAAAGTTGGATGACTTGTACTTCCTAACTTCAGAGCTCATTACAAAGCTACAGTAGTCAAAATATCATGGTACTGGCACAAGGACAGTTATATAAACCAAAGGAATCAAATTAAGAGTTCAGAAATAAACCTTCATGAATATGGCTAATTGATTTTTGACAAGTGTGCCAAGTGCACTCAATGGGGAAAGAAAAGTGTCTTCAACAAAAAGTGCTGGGAAAACTAGATATCCATATGCAAAAGAATGAAGGTAAACCCCTACCTCACACCACATACAAAAATTAACTGAAATGGATAAAACACCCAAATATAAGAACCAAAACTATAAAACTAGTACAAAATATAGAGAAGCATCTTCAAGAAATTTGTTAGGTAGTAGTTTCTTAGACTTTATAATGAAAGCATGAACAACAAAAGAAAAAAATAGATAAACGGGACCTCATCAAAATTAAAAACTTTTGTTCCTAAAAGGACTTTAACATGAAAGTAAAAAGACAACCTACAGAATTGGAGAAAATATTTGGAAACCACACATCTGACAAGAATTTAATATCCAGAATGTATAATGAATACTACAACTCAACAACAAAAAGATAAACAACCCTATTTAAAAATAGGCAAAAGACTTGAATAGACATTTAGCCAAAGAGCAAATACAAATGGCTAAAAAAACACATGAAAAGATGCCCAAAATCATTAGCCATTACAAAAATGCAGATCAAAATCACAATGAGAGATGAGGCTGACATCGTTGACATGGCGACATAAACATCTGTGGAAGAGTCCTCCCCAGATATGCAGCAAAAATGGGAGATAAGCTGACTTGTTCAGAACTCCGGAGAAGAGTATGAATGGGAGAAGAACCTTACAGATGCTGAACTGAAGAAGGAGAGAGCTGTCAGTAATGAATATGTTCAAGGGCTGATTGTGGTAATGAATGCACAACTATATGACGGTGCTGTGAACAACTGATTGTACACCATGGATAATTCTATGGTATGTGAATATATCTCTATAAAATTGCAGGGGAAAAAAACAGAGGGATACAAGTGCTGGAGAAAGCATGGAGAGAGAGATGTACCTATTCAGTGTTGATGGAGAAGTAAAACAGCACAGCACAGCTGGAGAGCAGTGTGGTGGTTCCACAACAGACTAAGAATCGAGTTGCCATGATCCTGCAATCTCATTATTGGGTATATACTGAAAGAACCAA
>PVKY010011516.1:0-12007 GCA_004027775.1 Bradypus variegatus
TCACCACTCCGACATGTAATAATATAAAAATATATATGGCAAAAGTCCAGTGACAGGTGACTTTAATTTATGCAGACCAGATCATTTCAATTTCTAAAACTCCTCATTTTAATGACCTTGATATTATATCCCTTTTAAAAAATCCTCCTGAACAATATATATTATTTATAGGAAAAAATTCAAAACAAATGATAACCCCTTGGGGGAAGAGCTGTTTACACTTTAGATTTCATCATATCAAATAATGGACATTCTGAAAGAGAAGGAATTGAGTTTGCAGAAGTCCATGAAGCTCTTTTCAGACCTCGGGATTTTCCATGGGAGGCCAGAGGCTGGCGGAGCCACTGAAAAGCTACCGCCAGGTGGCGACCTAATGCATGCTTTGGGTATAAGAAGGCCATTATTCTTTCTGGGAAAATACTGAGAAATAGTATTTTTAGTCTGACATTTCTGAAATTTTATGGATGCATTCCAACTTTTAAGATATTTTTCTTTAAATTTCAAATGTTTTCTGCCCCACTGTTTCCTTCAATTCATTGTTTTTATAAGTGAGAAGGTCACCCAATATCAGAGACAGTTAAATCAATTTATAAATATAGTACTCTCCCTAGAGTTATATTCTATATAGCAAATTAAATGTTTGTCTTAAGTAACTAGCATCTTTTTATAAACTCTATCATGCTATCAATAATTTTTGAGTAGTAGTCTCTCTTTCAGAAACTTCAGAATGAGATAGTTCATAGATGTAGCCCAAAATTACTCAGCAGAGCCTATTTTTTTCTACTTATTTAAAAATTTTGGATAGTGTGGTCAACAAATAATCATTAAAAATGTCCATATTAAAGCAAGATAAAATAGCCACTGAAGGGACAGAGAGCAGGTTTGGAGACTGCAGAAAAAGAATTGGCTAAATTAAGCATTGTCATTGGCGAAAATGCATGATTAAGAAAAATTGATGCTTATCCCTGATTTTCCACGTTATCAGAGTAACTAAGTATTTCTTCTCCTATAGATGTAACAAGTCCTGTCATGTCTCAATATAAACACTATTCACAAATCTTTAGCTTTCCAGAGACTTCAAAAGATGTATGGTTTGTCCTAGTATTGTCATCTGGGCCAGGAGAATTCATAGTAGAAATTCCTTGGAAAAATAATTTCAGTATATATTCATTTTCCAATCAAATAACAGTTCTTGCCACACAGATCTTCAAAGCAGACATCACTGCCTGTCATCATAGATGTGCTATAACACTTTTCCTTTCTGTGGACCTCTCCAATTATCCTTTCCTTCTTTTTTTATATTCAAGGGTGTGAAATATAGGTTTGAAATGGCAGATGTTAAATATTAACTAGATATTATTTTAGATTCAAGACTATTTCTTTGGACTGGTGATGGGGAGATCAGCAATGACAGAGTCATTTACCGTGTGACTGGATCCCTGCTGATCCCACACACACAATTCCTCTCAGTGCCTGGCAGATGAAGCCAGATTATTAGTCGGTACAAACATCCTGAGAGCGAGTTTGTTGTTCAAATAGCTAAATGCATGTGAGAAACTAAGTACTTAGGAGAGTAGCAGTGTGTACTTATTAGCTAAGTTTTTAGAGCAACAATAAAGACATGGAGTTAGTCCATTACTTGTTCTGACTTCACAAAGTTTACTATTCGGTAGCACTGGAGTGAAGTTTCAAGTATAGAAGAAAGGATTTGGAATGGAGGTAGTCATCACTCCAAGAGCTCTTCTTGGGAATATAATGGAAAAGGCACAAATCTTTGTTATTTGTGGGAATAACTAGATTGGTTACCCATATATCCCAAACTATATGTTTGGGAAAAGTAGCTTAAAAGATAAGATTTTCTTAGTATATAATCTTAGACATCAGATGAAAGTTCTATTGAAAATCAGAAGGAAACTTTACACAGAAAACATGGAAACATTTACTAAAACTGGAAGAGACCAACTTCTAGAAATTGGCAATGGAAGTGAAGCTTTTTGAGTGAAGCTTGAAAGATGATCTTCATACAAACTACTGTTACCTCTAAAATTGTACCCTGGATCTTCAGTTGTCAAAAATTTATTTCTTCTCTATTAAAATTTATCAAGTCATTTGACAGATTTAAGTATTTAACAGGAATATTATTTTTTCCTTTGGGTTTTTTAATATGCATATTTAGCATTCTTAGGACTTTCTATATCACAATTGTAAATGAAATTACCTTTTATAGAAAAATAACAAATTTGATGGATACATTGAACAAATAAACCTGATTTTGAAACAATCTCAATTTCAAGGTCTTTGATAGTTCAGAGTTAAAAGGATTGGACGAAATGGATAACAGATCTGGCAGTTGAGATTGTCTTTCCTATTCTGAATAAAATGGGATCCTCTAATGTATCAGCCCATAAGCCTGAGGATGTTTACTATATCACTCTTTCCCAAAGTGTAAGAGAAGGGTCAGGAATGATATTCACGTATTATTATTGACAACTTATAAATAGATGCTTATAATCCAGGACATTTCTTTGAATGATATTTATTCACAAGATGAGAAAGTCATTCTCTCTGAAATTATTTCAAATCTGATGCTATCAAAGAAAAAACTCTTACTTAGGTTATGGTCTATCTCTAATACTTTGTTACTGTCCCTTTATAAAAGATAAAAAAAAGGCTTCAGGCTCTGGATATGAGCAGGCAGGCAATAGGATACAGGGAAAATTCAATGACATTCTTTTCATTATATTTACTTGCACTTTTACTTTCTAAATTATGAGTAGCATTGGTTTCATTTTACAATCATGATATAAATTTTCCCACATAAAAATAAGTAAAGGGGTACAAGAGCCTGAGAACCTAAGTTTGAGACTATTTCTGCCATATGGTGACCTTTGAAACTTTGTAAATGCTAGAATTAAGTTTCCATCAAGAATCACAGGAGTCAGATTTTATGCTGCTTTACTGTGATCAGGATAAATCATTTGACCTGATACTAACATTTGCTCGCTTTGTTGAAAGTCCGATGAAGGCTCTGACGCAGAGCGCAAGGGGCTGAACAAGGCTCTCTTCAGAAATGTCAGAAACGACATGGCTGAGTGAGTGGCAGCTCCTCTCCACCACGTCAGGGGCTCTGGGGCATCACAGAAATGTTCGCGGGCAGCGGAGATGCCCGTCCTGGAGGGGGAACGCCACAGAGGCTCTTTGTGTGCTCGTACAAAGACTGAAATACTTGTTTGGAATTATAATATTCCCATCTCCTGGCTGAAGTCCACGTGAAAAATGCACTGGAAACTTCAGTTGCTGTGCATTCTTGGGGCTTGCTGGAATTTTTGCTCCATCATAAATCTCCTTGGTGTGACTACCAGAATAACCATAAACACTTCCCTGAATTGATGTCTTTATAACCCTAATGAAATCTATATCTATGTTGCATGTGAAATATTCCATACTTCCAATTTGAATGTCCTTACAGAGGAAGTTGATGTAACCCCCAAAACCAGAAGAAAAAGGAAGCTATGTAGGTTCTTTTCTCTGGGTTCTGGGTCCTTGGTAACACATGGCAGATGTGCTAAACTTGCAAGCTGAATGACTGGGGCTCAGAAATGCCTTTGTTCCTAATGCCTCATATTCGAGAATGTTGCTGAATTCATGGCAATGATGTGGTGTATGGTCACTGATCAGAATTTTCTCTTTACTAGAAGAAATGGAAATTGCTAAATCTGAATTACCAAAAGGCTATTATGTATCTAGTCCATAGAGGTAGTGGATTAAATAATAACTCATATTATATTATTGCAAATTACAAAAAAATTTAAATGTACACATGGAGAGGGGCAAGAAGCACTGACAATTATGTGAGTTTTGTTCATTCAAAAATTGATTTATGATTCAGTTGAGATACAATTGCATCCTTAACACTATGCTTCAATATATAAAATCAGTGGACAAAGACCACCATGGACGTTGACTTAATTGTCACAAATACTTAAACATAAAGTTGACTTCAGTGAGAAATAAAATTATCTAAAATTTTTTAATTTTTTGAAATGGCAAAATCCCTTAAAAACTAGTTTCCTGAAGAGAGTAATCTGAAAAATACCATGAAATATCCCAAGAGATTTTTCACAGATCTCTATTATAATGCAAATTCATTCCTTTTGATGAAGAGTCTTTCTCTTACAACTTCCTTTGAAAGAGATTTTAGTGCAGAGGAGTGGTAGTGAAAGGGTACCCATTCCAAAGGTTACATGAAAGGGGAACTTAAGAGAGCCAAGTAGTTGTTTATTTATTTCATTAGTCTTGCAACAGTAGGCTATCCAAATGTCTTGGATAATGGACAAGATTTGTTGGAACATTAGATATTCTTACCCTTAGAATACAGTTTTTAATCACATCAGACACACTACAAACATAAAAGGTAGTGATTTCTTACCATGGCTTTGTTTATCGACTCTGCTAGTAAGTGGCATGTTAGTGGAGACAGCAGGTGCTGTAGGACTAGCAGAGTTTACAGTAGCTGGCAATAAAGATGAGAGAGATGTAATTTTGCAAGGAGCACATGACAGTTACTAAGGATGCGCAATCTACAATTACTGCATGGAAATATGGGGGGAGTGTGCAAACCACAGCTCTACACTGCATATAACAGACTCCAGGGTTATAATGCAGAAAACAAAGCCACGGTTTCTATGGCACATTAAGAATCCACGTAGACTTTGCCATCATATTGCCCAAAGGATCTGGAGTAGTCAGGGGGTGCAGGGAGAGGACCCCGAGGCCCTAGACCCAGGCCGGCCATTAACAGACCAAGGACCACACAGCAAATTGTAAACTTTTCTAGAAGGCAGTCTCCTGAATTGGTAAAAAAGAAAAGGTTACAGAAGGCACAGTCTGTAAGCGCCTATCAGCTTGAAAGTATCTAAATTATGTCATCTGCCTGACACATTGTGGCAAAAGAAATAAAATGTCAGAAGAAAATGCATCTCTCCTTGAGAAGATAAATGTAAAGAAAAATAAAGCAGAATGAATGAACAGACTAAATCAACATTTAAAAATACCAGTGACTTTTTAAAACATTGATGGACTAAAAAAAGGTCAACCATTTTTTGCAAGGTCGAGCCTTACAGGGAGCTAATTCACAGCATCATGTCACAACTATGCTTTTGATATTATTAAAACTCTCAGAGATGAAAATTCTGATGTAATGCTTTGATGATATCTTTCTAAGGGATTCTGGGGGATATATAAGTCATGAAATAAATTACACACAAAATTTTCATTCATTGTCTACCTTAGGTGTACACTTTGTATTAGTTATACATTCATATGTGCAATGACCTTTGTTATGTATCACTCTGAATTTTAAAAAATACCTACATCTAGAACATTTAAGTAGTTATGAAAAGAATGACTTTCCAAAGGCCCTTTGTAAAATACTGAATTCCTTGATTCAAAATGTGCATCCTTAACTAAATATTTTTTACATTCCAATGTAGTATGGGGAAATCCCTTTTGAAAGTCTTGATCTTTCTTTTCTATGAGCAATCAGTGATGTTTCTCTAATTGCAAAATACCTCAATGAACACAAAGTGCTTTTGGTCATTTAGGACACAGGGAAAAAAATCAGGCATCTGATCCTTTGATCCAAGGAGTCAGTACCATAGAAGTCTTAGATTAAAAGGAAAAGAAAAATGAACCTAGATCTTTCACTCAACAAAAATGTGGTTGGCTTTTTTCCCCTCATTTCATATAACTATCTTAAAACCGCACAGAGTTGATGGAAAGGAATTACATGGTAACATTTTCATAGGATACTGATTGAGAATAATATCAGAAATAATGTCTCAGAGAGAAAACAAAGACAATCATGAGTTACAGACCCTCTCCCAACTGCCTTACTCCCACACTCAAACTACAGAAGAAAGGTTAGTTTTCTACTCATTTAGTTTCACTTCTAAGTCCCACCCCCTTCTTGCTCAGGACCTCTGAATAAAAGATTCAGCTTTTACAAAAGGCCTGGTCAGGACTCTTAATGTGGGTCATAGAACATGATACTTCACAAAGAGGGATTTGACAGAATAAATGGATGGAAGAGGGTCACAGGTAATCAGAAGGAGCAAGGATAAAATTAAAGCGCAACATCATAATATTATCTTAAGACAAGGGGTTTTAACTCTATATTATTTAGCATGCAACTATTTAGTACATAATATATAATTGGAATGGTTGCCGTAATATAATCTGCATGCATTATAATAATTAATGTAATTAATTATATTAATAATAGTTAAAGATGCGATTTTTACCTTATGATTTAAGTCACATTGCACATTGTAAATTGCCTTAACTGAGAATTCAGCACAATCACACCGCTTTCCCCTTGTTTTATACACAAGAATATGTCTTCAGAGTACTGTAGGACAGTATTTATACTGCACCTTTGCAATATTCTTGAGAGAAAACAGAGGGGAAAAGTGAAATCAGCTGTCATTTAACAGCATGTCATCATTCCCATGTTAAAATCTCAGGGCTCTACAGAAAGAGGCCACCAGCATGTGAATCCGTTCTCTCTCCCCCGTGCGTACTAAAACATGGCCAGAAATTCTTTGGTTTTGCTGCTTCTGGCTTTCTGAGGGAAAATTAAGATAAAAATCAAAACAATGACCCCTCACTGGCCCACGAGAGCAAGGAGGAAAGAGGCTGCCGCGTTGGCTGCTGGTTCCCTACCTCGGCAGAGGGTACCCAGGTCCGCACAGGTGGCCAGCTCCGCTGCAGGGGGAGGCACCAGGTAGGAACCTGTCAACAGAGAAGGAGGAGGTGAGTTTGCCTCATTAGCCAAGGAAAATGGCACATCCTGTGTCTGGGGCACTGGAGCAGCCCTGGAAGGGTCCAGGGGATCACCCCACATCGAGAACCTCTCCTGAGACCTCCGTGCCCTAATTTTCTCAAAGGTACAGCTGAGGTGTTGAAATCAATCACAAAATCTTTGACTCAATTTATTGGCCATCCACCCATGAAAACAGAATCAATATTTGTCGCCTCCTGAAGTCTCTGTAAAAAGCTCAGGATCTTTTCCCAAAATAAATTATAAGTCACTGGTGGAAACTCACAAGCGAAAGAACACAAACATCGTGAATATGTTTCAAAAGTGAACTTGGATATTATTAATTACCCATAAGGCTGGTTCGTGGGCCCTGGCACACGCTACTTGCAATTCCAAAAATAGATTTCTGAGACTTCTCTGGTCCATCTTTTTATTTCAGGATTTTACTGACTCACCCTGGGCAGGAAAGAAGTGTTGAGCTGATTTTTTAGAGGGATTAATGGTTTTTCCTTGTGGCTCTAAATCTCCCTCTGAACTAAAACCTTCACCAGCAGATTGAGGCTGGGGGAGATGAGCTAAACTATTAACAGAGCACACTGCACGATGGAAAAGGACAGAGGAGTAAATACAAATAGATGTCTTCTGTTCATATTTCTCTCATGGTGGATCTTTCTAGAGCACTGATCTCATTCTAATGCTGAAACATTTTCCAGACTCTGTCGTGGGAAGGGGAAGGCAGGGCGGGTCTGCGCGCCGACAGATGTCCAGTGAGGTAAAAGGACAGGCGCAGGCAGAAGCACCTGTCAGCAGCACGCCGGGGGCCCGGCTCGGGAAGGAGTGGGGAGCCGCAGAAAGGTGCAGCGCTGCAGGGCGGCCTGGGCCTGCCCTCGAGGAGGTCTCCCCACTGCCCACGCTGCCAGCCTGGGCCGGCAGGAGAGGGACAGAGAGGACGCCTCGGTTCTCTGAGTGCCCACGGGAAAGAGCTCAGAGCGCCGTGAAGCAGGGTTGGAGCAGGAAAGCCAGCCCAGAGGAGACCCAGGACACCTGGCAGGGGCCGTCCGCTGACCTGGGGCCAGGACAGCAGGGATGGGTGACACTGGGAGACAGAAGAGGGTCCCCTGCTTCAGCCTGGAGGCATCGATCTGAGCCACCTGGTGGCCCAGGTAGAGCGATTTAGAGAGGAAGTGTGGGGAGCTGGCAGCCTGAACGCAGGCTGCACATCTATCTTTCTCTCACTGGTGAACACCCCCCCCACACACACACACACACATACCACAGAGGTGCTCAGTGTTTGTGGAATGAATCACTGATTGTGTTATACAGGATGCTAACATTTCAAACTTGGCTTTAAAGTCAGTGGGAGAAAAGGAAGGGAAGATAGATGAGAGAATTAGATTCAGATTTTAAAACAATCACTTTTTGGATCTCATAAGGAACTAAAAGGGAAAGATGGAGGAAGTAGGAACGATGCTGACACTTCAGGGTTGGCATCAGGAGTGAGGTGAGGATGACGGAAAATGATGGCAAAAGAAACCAGAAAGCAGAACAGACTGAGGCAGTGATGAACTGGAGCATGAGCAAAGAGAGGGGAGAAAAGAGCATGTTGCAGCCTATTTTCCAGCTTGAGAACGTAGCAATGTCACCAAGGAAGACAAGGAAAGCTAGAAGAAGGGCCACCTTAGGTGGGTAAATCATCAGCCCCGCTGTGGAAACCGAGGCCCCTGGGTGATAGCTGCACCTGACCTTTTGAAAGGGGTGCAGCCAGGCCATTCTCAGTAAAGTCTTGGGGGCATCTGGGATCCTGGGCTGGAGGGCAGACTGAGGACAGAACCAAGCGGAGACCTGCGGCATCTGAGATCAGACACAAGAACCAGAGCTGCGGGCTCGGGAAGGTGAAAACCCTCCTGGGGAAGCGGTGTTGGAGCATCCCGTGAAGAGCCTTCTGAGGAGGGGATGGCGACAGCAAGGGCTCTAGAAAGTTCAGGAATGACGAAGACCGAGCTTTGCCACTGGAATTTTGGAAGCTGCTCCACAGAGATTAGAACAGTCGGTGGGGGCCGGGGGACAGGAGGAAGCGTCTGGAGGGAGCCAGGGACCAGGAGGGTGCCCGCGGGGAGCTCCAAGGACTGAGGCTTAAGCAAGTGTCCTGTGGAAAAAGAGCACTTGATAGGTGGGAGCTGCAGGCCCGGGGTCAGCCTCGGGCAGGGCTGAGATGGAGTTTTATCTTGATTTCCTCTGCCCGTTCTTCTTTCCCATCACACTTAACTTACGCCCGCTTCTGGCAGGGCCTCACTTCTCTGACAGGCTTTATATTTTAGGGAAGAATTCTGAAAACTCAAAAGCCTTTAAAATGCCAAATGGCTGGTGAAATCTCAGCCACTGAGATGTTCAATAAAAGAGGCCCAGGATGGGGTCCCTGCATCTCTCAAATTACTCAGAGTTGGCTGTCAAAGGCTCAGCACTGCGCTATCTCTGGAGACAGGTTGATAAGGGGCTGAGCTGTGGGAAAGCAGCTGTCAGGCTGACTGGGTTTCCTCCATGGTGTGTTACAGGGCTCAGAGTGGAAGAAAAGCATGGAAATAGGAAGAGCTGTGATCAGAACAAGATGTTTAAAGATCTTGAACATTCTGTCAGTTCCATTATATGGCATCAATTATAAATTTCAACATGTGGCATCCTTGTTATGGAAAATTCTTAACATTTGCTTCTGTGTAGTATAACTATCCATGGTTCTAGATTTTAAGTTCTTCTGGAGCACTTCTGGTTTAGCAAATGGACACTGAGTTTCAAATATTCAATAAACACTATTTTATGATGATCCAATATAACAACAGAAATTAAATTTAAAGATTGTTTTAGGGAAAATGGTGAAAGTGAAGGAAATTATCTTGATAAATGCAATCTTACATTTAAAACACTGCAAATTACATAAGCAAATTCATGAAGTTAAAAAGTACATGCAAACTTTTTATTTCTACTCAGTTCCATTTTTAGTATCTCAGCATCAAAAAGTCACTTCTCATGGTCAATTTTCAGGGACTGACAGATTCATAAACCAGTAGATTGTTAAGGAGACGGAGACCATTCTGTCTCCTTGATAGTGATAGATTCGTGACAACAATGAATTGTTTCAGAGTGTAACCCATGTGTGCTCACTGATTTGTGTGGCTACCACAAAGGAGCTTAAAGATGCTTATTTAATGTTAGCTGCACAATGTAGAGCCAGACTCTTGAAAAAAATATATAACCGCTGACTATGGGCAATTGTAAAAGAGCTGCAAAACTCTTGATCTCTCTTTTATGTCTGTTGCTTTTCTTCCAAAAGCCTGATACTGAAAGGAGGCGTTATTTATTTACACAAGAAGTGGTTAAGATGTGTAGCCAGCAATTCTTGTCACACTCTGCTTGAGGGGAATCCAAATAACAGTAGCACAAACCCTAAGTTTCAAAAATGGAACCAAAATGAATTCTTTTCAATTCTGTCTTTGCGGTTGTTACCAAGATGGATTTTATAGTTTCATAAGCAAATATATTTCAAATAAAATGATTTCTTGAAGGTATTTCTGCTCATAAAGCATTTGGGTCATCTTCAAAGGATAAAGTACTTTGAAAAGATAAAGCAAGTTTATTTTTATTTTACTGTTTAAAAAATGATGTAGCAATCAAAGAATGCTACACCCAATAATTTGCTAGGAAGGGCAGGAGGGGCTGACCATGAAGCAGAGGTTTATGACCGGGAGGACAGAAGCCTAAGGACTGCAAACGGGTATAAGTTGATGAAGTCTTAGTAACGAGGTATAAAATGTGGGTGAGGAAAACAAAAGTGTAAATAAAATTTCTAGGAAAGAATGACAGCGTTGGCAACATGTAAATTAGTTATTTTCTCTACACCCAAAGTGGTTGATAAATGTAAGTGCTTAATAAGTGCATACTACATAAATGCAATTTGTTTGAGCTTGGAGTATTTATTGAGATAGCCTGCCTACTCCTCAGGAAAGAGAAGCCATCAATAAAATAAACACAAGTGGTGGAGAAGGCACTGTCTGTTCTCTCTGAAAACTGATGGACATTTGCCAGTATCTAGTCTTGAATCATAACAGAGGCAAGTAAATATTTGCACCTATAATTAAGGAGTCCACCAGGGAAATTATCCATTCAAGAAGGTCATAAACATTTAATGATAGAGTTCTAAGAAAAATCATGTTGCTATAAAATGAAAAGGAATTGCTGCTAAATACAACATTTTTTTTTTTACTGAAAAGGACTAACAAGAAAAGATTAAACATAGAAAAAAAAACTTGCTGAAAATTTCTTAATTAAGTTATATTCCCCAAATATACTTAGAAATGTATAGGAAAACAAAAAGCCCAACTCTGAAATTGTTGAAACACTTATTAGTAATAAGTTGATTATATTAAAGCAGAGATACTTAATATCTGAAACAAATGACAGGGTATTTTACTATTAAATGTAGTCAGTTCTGTTCCACTATCTAATTTTCATATTAAAATTTATTTGGCAATTGGCCTTTGGAACAGCTATTAATTTGCTGTTACAAGTTAATCCTGGAATCAAAGCTCATGTTAGACACAGTCAGTCCAATGGAATGTTAGGAATGAAATTCAATTTTCTCATTGGTTACTGACTGATCATTAGATGTTGGAAATGACTATTACCTTAAACAGCAAGCCACAATGTTCCAGATAAAAAGGAAGGTCAAAATGTTAATAGAGCACACTTTCTTCTCGTTTATTGAAGTTCTGCTTAGCTATCAAGCCTAGATACAATCTCGGTTGCAGGTATTTCCTGCCAGTTAATTAGTGGCTCGGGTCCTCCAACTCCCCAAGCTGATGACTAAACAGCAGGAAATTCCTTCCTCTGTTATTACTCACGAACCACAGCCCAGGACATCTGAGTGGAAGAAACGGGGTGTTGAACATCATTTCGGCATGTTGAGAAAACCACAATAAAAATACAGGGACTCAAGTGCTTGGGCTCTGTTAGCTTGTGCTCCTTTTATCAAAATGATTTTGAAAACGTACAGGTGACTAAGCTGCGTGAGTGTGCAGCTGAGGTGTTCCCGGAGGTGACAGTTTGAGAAGGAATCTGAGACAGCGTCTTAGGGAGATGATGGGGCTTCCCCGGCACGGACACCGGTGGGGCAGGAGACGTGGGTCTCAGCCCCTG
>PVKY010011517.1:0-11996 GCA_004027775.1 Bradypus variegatus
GTTAAAACATGGGAAGGTATAAAACAGTGAATCTTGTGGTGGACAATGTCTGTGATTTCTAACAAATGTTAGAAATCCCTCTAACTAGAACAAATGTATGACACTATAACTAGAAGGTAATAATGGAGGGGCATATAGGAAAAATATATATACCTATTGCAAACTATATACTACAGTTAGTAGTATTTTAACATTCTTTCATCAGGTAACAAATGTACTATACCAAAACTATGAATCCATAATGGTTCATAGTGGTTAGGGAAATGGGAGGATTGGAGTTTCCTTTTTTTGTCTTTATTTCTTTTCTGGAGTAATGAAAATATTCTAAAATTTGAAAAAAATTTAATACAGCTGTATGATGGTACCATGGGCAATTGATTGTACACTTTGGATCTTTGGATACTTGTATGGTATGTGAACAATCTCAATAAAAAATAAAAAAATGAAATAAAAAATTAAACTAGGCTTGTAAAGTTAGTTGGCAGGTATTTTACCTCAGCATTCTTAAAATATTCCACTGTCTTCTAATGTCATAGTTGCTGATGAAAATCAGCTTTCATTGTGAGTGTTATTCTTTTCTCTTTTGCTACATTTTTAGATTTTCTCTCAGGCTTTGCTGTTTTTCCATTTCACATGGATGTTATCCAGGTTTTTTGTTTGTTTGTTTCCTACTTAGGAATTGATACGTACCTTCAAACCATGGCTTGTAATTCCTTTGATTTTGGAAAATTCTCAGCCATTCTTTCTTTGTCTATTGCCATTTACCCTCTGCTCTATTTTCCTAATTTGGAATTTCTATCAGCATATTTTGGAATTTCTCTTTCCTTCTTCATGTCTCTTAACTTCTCTTCATATTTTTCATTTCTTTATCTCCCAGTGCTATATTCTGGATTATTTCCCTGAATCCATCTTCTAAGTCACTAACTTTCTCTTAAACTTGGTTCAGTCTAAGTCAGCCATTGAGTTTTTCTTTTCCGTGACTGCTTTTGTCATTTCAAGGATATCAATTTTAGTACTTTTTCAAATCTGCCTTTTTAAAAATGATTTCCTATTCTGGCCTTAGAGATTCTGCCCATTCCATTAGTACTTTGAATATTTTAGACATGCTTTTTTTTCTGTATCATTGAGTTTATCCTTTTTTCTGTAGCAGCTTGAGAGTGAGTTCTACCATATGTTGTATTGCTGACTGTGGCCCTTTGGTTCCTCTTCTGGTTTGTAAATGTAGTGTTTTAGTGGAAGTCACTTGTGACCTGTGTTGTGGAGGTGTACCTATGACAGTTTTGCATTTGCATATGCTGGAGCCCGTAGGTTTTCATAATTCTCAGCTTAGAGTTTCTGCGTGATGTGGGTAGTATGAATTTACTGTGGATGTGGGATTCTGAATTCTTATGGCTCTGGCTAAGCGGGCAGCTTCCTTATAGTTTCCTCAGGCTACTAGGTAGAGTTATTCTAGTCCACATCTCACAGACAGAACAAATCCTTTGTTGTTGTGGCTCTGTAGAAAGCTCAGTTCTGGTCTGCCTCATGTGGACATTAAAACCCCAGCCCCCAAGTCCTGTGCCCTATTCCAGCAACCCTGGGGTCACTTGACTTCAGCTATAACTCTTGATTTGACTTTGCATTTTCTCTTTGATACTTACACAGTATCTGGAATATTTCTTTTGAGCTCAAATATGTGTGGGATTGGCGGGGGCAGCAGGGGGGAGTTAAATTTTATGTAGTATTTCTGTGTTGAAAGTGGGAGCAGGCAGATGTGGCCCTCTCCCTCTAGCTAACTCAACTTGGCAGGTGAACTCACTGCCCTCCCACCATGTGGGATCTCACTCCCAGGGGTGTAAATCTCCCCGGCAGCACAGGATATGACTCCAGAGGATAAACCTGAACCTGACATTGTGGGATTGAGAACATCTTCTTGACCAAAAAGGGGATGCAAAATGGAACAAAATAAAGTTTCAGTGGCTGAGAGATTCCAGATGGAGTTAAGAGGTCACTCTGGTGGGCATTCTTAGGCACTATATAGATAACCCTTTTTAGGTTTCAATGTATTGGAACAGCTAGAAGTAAATACCTGAAACTATCAAACTGCAACCCAGTAGCCTTGACTCTTGAAGACAGTTGTATAACAATGTACCTTACAAGTGGTGACAGTGTGATTGTGAAAGCCTTGTGGATCACATTCCCTTTAGTATGAATGGATGAGTAGAAAAATAGGGATAAAAACTAAATGAAAAATCGGGTGGGGGGATGGTTTGGGTGTTCTTTTTTATTTCTATTTTTTATTCTTAGTTTACTTTTTCTGGTATAAGGAAAATGTTCAAAAAATAGTTTGGGGTGATGAATGCACAGTTATATGATGGTACTGTGAACAGTTGATTGTACACCATGGATGACTGTATGATATGTGAATATATCTCAATAAAACTGAATTTTTAAAAAAAGAAAGAAATTGGGAGCAGGGACTTCCCTGTGTTAGCTCAATCTTCCCCCACTGATCAGAAGTCTAGCCCTGATGGTTTGTGTTCTTACCCTGCCATGTACCCAGTATCATGTGCCCTCATCCTTTGCCCAGAAGGTGCAGGAGTCCCCAGTTTGCTGTTGTCTTCTCTTTCCTCCAGAATTTTACTCTTCAACCCCTGTAAGTCCCCTGAGTCTACTTCCTTGGCTGTCGGTGTGTCCAAGCTGTATGTGTAACCTCAGGGCCAGTAAGCCATTTGCTGTCATACTCTCCCTTTCCCAGGTTCAGGGGCTCCAGTTCCTGCACCTGACCTCTTAATGCAGATCAAGCAGGAGAGTGAACTTCAGCTCCAAGAGCAGCAGTCTCTGGGGGTGGAGGCATGGGCAGCTGGACAGCCAGACATCGGGGAAGAGCCCTGGGGCCTCAGTCAGCTGGACTCAGGAGCAGGAGACATCTCTACGGATGCTACCCCCGGTGAGTGGCAGTTGGGAGTAAGGGCAGGGCGTCAGGGAAGGAATTCTTGGAAGTATTATGGGGCTTGCAGGCTCCCCAGATGTCTAGCCTGACTAGTTTAGAAGTTTTCCCTCCTTAAGGCATGGGAGGTGGTTGTACCAAATAACATCTTGAGGACCCCTCTGGATCCAGTAATTCCCCTTTCATCAGCCTCACTCCTTTTATTCTTCCCCCCAGCACTGAGCATTTAAATCACATTTAAATCACCTCTTGTTAATGAGGGGCTGTGTGAAATAAGTTAGTGAAGTCTGAGCTTCCCTGTGCTTCACAGAAAGGGACAAAAGGAACGGAGTTCAGAAGAGGTTGGGTTGTTATGGTCATTCAGATAAGTCCCACATGGGGCATCCTAGGGTTTAGCCTCCCCTTCTTCTCCCAAGGTTTTCTTCTACGCCACTTCTCTTCTCTAACCCCCAGGCTCTGCTCTGTTTTCACTGCAGGTGTCCATTCCAACTTTTCAACCACTATCCCACCCAGTTCCTGGCAGGCAGATCTCCCTCCCCACCATCCTTCTTCAGCATGCTCAGATGGGACCCTGAAGCTCAGCACAGCAGCCTCCACTGAAGGTACAGGGGCTGCGGGGAAAGGAAGATGAGGCCTCATCCCAGACACCCTCATTTTTAGTGGGGTACTACCCTTGACCTGATCAGCCAATAAGCATTCAAGTGTCCATGATGTTATGACTCTGTACTTTCTGTTCTTTATCTTCTTCCAAACTCTTAGCTTGAACAGTCGTTCTCAAGAATGTCTATTCTTTTTTCATGTGGTTTTAACCAATCTGTTTGGATAGCTGATAACTCAGTAGGCTAGACCTCCTCCACAGACCCAAGCAACCAGTGGCTCCTGTCTGGCTTGGGAAAACAAAATAATACAAAAATGACTTCTGAGAGGGTTGTTACTCCCAAAGATAGATGTCTGAAGGCCAGAAATGGAAAGAACAGTTGCCAAATTTATGTATTAGTTTTCTATTTACTGTACTTCTCTTTGGAAGACCAGATATCATTTACTTAACCAATAATCTTTGCCATGTTTAGCACACACAAAAAAAAAATGTGCTAAAGGCCTAGATCCCTTATGTAAAACTTGAGGACATGAAACTGAAGTACATTTATATAAAATCAAACACTTTTACTTCTTCAGTAGTATTTTTATCATGGTCTAGCTGGCTGCATTTGTGGAATGTCTACTGCATGCCAAGCATGTCTGAGTGCTTTTTGACATGTGATCTGGTTTAATCCTCACACAACCCTATGAAATGGGGTATTCCCCAGTGAAATATTGGTTAAGAAGTCTGCCTGAAATCCCATAGCTGGTAAGTGGCAGAGCCATGATGTGCTCTCAGATCCATCCAAATCCGAAGCCTGCTTCTGCTCCATGGACACAGAATTCTTTTCTTAGAATAAATTCATGATTTGCCTTAATAAGCAAAGTGAACATGGAGCCCAGTGAACAGATCTGCCAGTTGCTTTCCCCGTGGTGAAGGTTCTAGAGTACAGATGTCCTCACAGAGCGAGCTGCTCCAGCTCAACAGTGGCCCTGAGACTTGGAGACCAGGGCTAAGGGTGGGGTTGGTGGGGCTCAGTAGCTGCAGAATATCCAAACGAAAGTATCAGATTCTTGGCTCTCTAATCAGGGAAGGGGGAAGAATGATACCTGGTCTTTCTGGCTTTCTCAGCAGATGTAAAAATTGTGATAAAAACAGAAGTCCAGGAGGAGGAGGTGGTGGCCACACCAGTGCATCCTACTGACCTAGAGGCTCATGGAACCCTATTTGGACCAGGCCAAGCCACAAGGTTTTTCCCAAGTCCTGTCCAAGAAGGAGCCTGGGAAAGCCAGGGCAGTTCCTTCCCCAGCCAGGACCCTGTGCTGGGGCTGAGAGAGCCGGGCCGGCCTGAGAGGGACATCAGTGAGCTCAGCCCTGCAGTGGCCCAGGAAGAAACCCCCCAAGCCGACTGGCTCTTTGGCGGAGTCCGGTGGGGCTGGAATTTCAGGTGTAAGCCTTCTGTGGGTCTGAACCCTAGGACTGGGCCTGAGGGGCTCTCATACTCCTCCCCTGACAATGGAGAGGCTGTCCTGGACCCCAGCCAGGCCCCAAGACCTTTCAATGAGCCCTGTAAATACCCTGGCCGGACAAAAGGCTTTGGCCACAAGCCAGGGCTTAAGAAGCACCCAGCAGCGCCCCCCGGGGGCCGCCCCTTCACGTGCGCCACATGCGGTAAGAGCTTCCAGCTGCAGGTCAGCCTGACCGCCCACCAGCGCAGCTGCGGGCTGCCCGACGGGGCGGCCGCCCCAGCAGCAGGAGCCACAGGAGCGGCGGCGGCGGGGGGCAGCGCGAGGGATGCGAGCGCCCTGCGGTGCGGAGAGTGTGGGCGCTGCTTCACCCGGCCCGCCCACCTCATCCGGCACCGCATGCTCCACACGGGCGAGCGGCCCTTCCCCTGCACCGAGTGTGAGAAGCGCTTCACCGAGCGCTCCAAGCTCATCGACCACTACCGAACCCACACAGGCGTGCGGCCCTTTACCTGCACCATCTGTGGCAAGAGCTTCATCCGCAAGGACCACCTGCGGAAACACCAGCGCAACCACGCAGCGGGGGCCAAGGGGCCGGCCCGAAGCCAGCCGCTTCTGCCCCTCCCCACCGGCCCCCCAGACCCCTTCAAGGGCCCTGGCCCTAAAGGACCCTTGGCCTCAACAGACCTTGTGACTGACTGGACTTGTGGCCTAAGTGTCCTGGGACCCACTGACGGCAGTAGCCTGTGAGGGTCCCCGGCTCCCCAGAGATGGGCTGAGCTGCTTCCCACCTCAGCACCAGGAGTTGTCGTGACTGCTGCAGGCTCACAAAATTTAAAAGTACCATTTCCAGACGTCAGGGTGGTAGTAAAAGCCTAGAGGCAGAAATGGAGACTGTGGGAGAACCAAACTTAAAAGTTGCTGAACTGATCACTGGAAAAAGAAACTATCAAACAATACAGCTTCTACCTATAAACAAAGTAGAATTCTCTGATTGTGAAATTGAGCACCATAGAATTTTAAGTAATTTAATTATGAAATCTTTTTTTAAAATTCTTGAGGAAAAAGCTGGAAAATAGTAGTAGCAACAATTTAAATTTTGTAGCATACTTTTGGTTTTCGAAGCGTGTGTTCATGTCGACTGTGTCCTTGCCAAGTCTGGGTAGGGAGTGTGCTGGAAAGTTGGCTACTTGGGGAGAGGAGGGGAGAAAAAGGACCTGGTGGCTCCCCTGGGCCCCCCGACACCTGGTGAAGGGGTGGGCTTAGCACACAATGCTGTTGGCAGCTGAGAGTCCGCTCTGCCCAGGGGCTGGCTGGTCAGGGGCTGAACCCTGGAGTCCCTGGGGCATGAGTGCAACTGGGTGCTGTGGAACCCCAGCCTCATCTCAGCAGGGAGAAAGACTTATCCAGGAGCAGCCCGTTAAACATTCCCTAGCTTGCCTCTCCACCTGAAAAGGCCCCCCGAAAACTACTGGCCCTGTTTGTGTTTCCCGGGCCATCTGTAGCACCTGTTGAAAGGGAACTTGGTGGTGTTGCCCCTGTTATCTAACTCCTGGGCCTCCTAAAGGAGAGGTGTCTGAAAGCATAATGTTAGGTTTGGAGAGGTGAAGAAACGGAGGTGTGGGGAATTAAAACCTCGCACACCTAGTTAACTGGCAGAGCCAGCAATAAAGCCTGGCCTGCGAGCTCCCACGTAGGGCTGCTTTCCACTCCAGCAAGATGCTTCTGTTTCCTTTTCCCTTTGTGTAGTGAGAGTTTTTTCGTTTTCAAAATGCTTTCACATCACATCTCATTTGATCATTAACGTGACTTTGTGAAGCAGGCAGGATGGGTATCATTTGTTTTTAGAGATGAGAGAAATTGCTCAAAGAGGACACATCTCAGCTTCTTACTGAGTGGTGTGTCAAGAGGTATGAAAAGCCACAAGTCCATCCTCCTGGAACATCAGTTTGGGGGAGAAAAGGTTTTAATTTTTGCTATTTTAAAAGATTTGACCCACACCTGCATGAGTAAAATCATCACAACTCAAAGAAACTTGTGCTTGCAGCAGCTGCTTTAGCTGAGTACCAGCCACCTTGGTATATGTGTCACTCCAATGTTAGGGATACTCGGAGGCAGAGTTTGAAAAGAAGTGGCTTGCTCATTCCGCATGACTGATATCTTAAAGGTGGAATTATAAATGGACCCAGCTTTCTTGATTCTGCTGCAGTGCTGTCTCTTCCACATAAATATCCATTCTTGTTTTGTCGAAGCAGCCACTGGTTCTCCTACCCAAGATGGGTAACTTGTTTCCCCTGCAGGAGGGAGAGACCATGGCTTTCATTCAGCTCCCTCATGCATACTTTTATTAGGCGATAGACTAGTTAAGAAAATTGTTTCTATGTACTGTACATTTTGTACCTGTTTACACTTCTAATATTGATATAACTGATATTTTGAAAAACAAATAAACAGAACACATTCTGTTAAAATAAAACTTAACCAGCATCAAGGCAGTTTGGTGGGTTCCATTCTTAGAGCTGTGTCTTTGGTGCTGATGCCTCTGAACATGCCCCCAAGGGAGCTGTCTCATCAGCCATCCTTCTGCACCTGGTTGCCTTAGATCCCAGAGAGGTGACTGTCCTGAGAACTAGGAATGGAAGGATCCCAGAGAAGTTTGATTCCATGGGAATGAACTGACATTTGGAAGGGAAAATCAAAACACACCTCAAGTCACTTTGTTTCAGAACATAAGCATGATTTATGTAATTTAGTTTTATATAATTTGGTAGAGTAGACCTGAAGATAGGAAGGTCTGGGAGAAAAATTGCAAAGTTTCAAAGAAAACTGGATGTTCCATGTTTTCTTGCATCCGTTGGCTGAGGAAGGAGGTGATGAAGGGACTGACGATGTCTGTGGTTGTAGTCATACCTGATCTTGGAGCAGAGTCCATCAGATGTTGCATGAGCATAGTGGAAGAGAACTAGGAATGAGTGTCCTTCTACTTGCTAGCTGTGTGACCTGGAGCAAGTCACAACTTCTGGTCCAAATTATTAGTGTATATAACAAGGGGATTGTATTCGGTGATCTTAAAGGTCCTTCCAGTTCTGCAACTTTGAAGTCCTGTGGTCCTAGGAAAGAGCACCATGTCAAACAAACATCATCCCAGAAGGGGACAAGTATCAGGACATGGACAAGGGCCAAGGGACCTGCAACTGAGCAGGAACCCAGGAATGTGCCTTAGACCTAGATTTAAAGGAAAGAAAGGATGGAGATAGAGAGATGTGTTTTGGAAAAAGTCAAGTGAGGTGCTTGCTATGCCTTTAGGGCCCCAGCACCTTTTCAGCCTGGAGTATGCAGTCCTCTAAATAAGTCTCTCACCTGTCTCACTTTCTCACAGCTGGTAGAATTATCTTTGCAAAACATAAATCTGCTCATGTCCTCTGCTTTCCAAACAACTCCCTGCTCATTGGACAGCTCATTGTCCAAACTGCCCTGTAGCCTCATCCACCACTACCACCCCCTTCAGGCAGGAAACTGCTCTCAAAGAGCTTCTGCCCAGGAAAGCCCATCTGACAAGGACGCCTTCCCAGAGCTCTCTGCACATACTTCTAATGCAGTACTTACCCCACTGTACCATAATCATTTGTGGTGGGTGAGAGGGGGAGCATGAGCTCAACAGCCCCAGAAGAGTGTTGACAAGACTTTAGAGGCCTGCAGAAATTACCTTAGGTAATAGTGTCCAGCCCATAGATGAAACCTGACAAGTAAATAGCCAAGGAAAGCAGCTGACCATACCCAAGTGGAGGAAAGCAGTTCTTAGTTCCCTCGCTGGTCCAGGAAGCTGAAATCTTGGGATGGGAATGGAAGGAGGCACAGCTACTCCTGCAGGCTACTCAGGGATCCTAGAGGCTTCACACAACTAGATTTGATATCTGTTTTCTCATTCTTTAAAAACAAAGCCAAACATCGAGTCTCAAATGGAAAAGCACCATCACAGGCCACAGAGCTTGGAGAGTCAGGGCACCCACTCCATGACTATTTCCTGAGTGTCAGCTTACCAACAAGGCAAACATGGTCACTGCCTCTTATGAAGCTTCTAGAGGGCAAATGGAGAGTTGAGTGTTGGCAGTGTGTTCAATTTTGTTTAATTTTATTTTCAAATGATTTTGAGAAATTTTTAAAATACAAAATTATATGAGGAATAATTCATTCAACAAATATATATAACACCTATTACATGCCAGGCAGATATCCATATTCCCACCAACCAGAATTAACAGTTGTTAACTTCTTATATCATGTTTGCAGTCTTTTGGGTCATAATCTTTTTGCAAAATATGTAAAATAAAATTTGCATTAAGTTTTGCTTCAGAGGGCATGGGAGTGGGACAACGAGAAGGAACAGGAGTGAGATCTCGACCAGGCCCAATGTGGTGGTGGCTGAGGCTGACGATGCTTCACTCCCCTCTCCCACCCTGACTTTCTTCTGAGCTTGTCCATCTGTCTCACTAGGCATGTGTCCGGTATTTGGAAGTCAGTTGGGAATTCTTTGGTGTCTGCCCAACTCACAGTGCCACTCCACCACCTCCCTCTCAGTCCTCTCTTGTGTATCCTCATGCTCTTATCCACAGGCTCTGCATGCAGGACTTTGGTATATCATGGCCAGAACCCCAGACCACAGTTGACTAAAGATGATCTCTGCATTTCTGGCTTGGATGCCATTCTTCAAGAAATAAAACATTGGAGAACCAGGTTTGTGCAGGAGTTGTCAGGTGCATTGTGAGACATCTACAAGGAAATGCCCAATCAGTAATTAGGGAGACCAGACAAACACCATGGAATGAGAAAGGCCCATCACTGTCCTACTAAATTCCCGGGAACCCTACTTCTGCCACTGCTCTGAAACATCTTGCTCAAGCTAAATCCCTGGTAATCCCTTCCAGTGTTGGTTACAAATTACCACAAACTTAGTGGCTTAAATTTATTATCTTACAGTTCTGGAGGTCAGAAGGCCAAAGTGAGTCTTATGGGGCCAAAATCAAGGGGTCGGCTGGGCTGCACTCCTTGTCTTGTGGCCCTGTCCTCCATCTTCAAAGGGAGTCACCCTAGCCTCTGCTTCTGTCTTCATCTTTTTCTGTCTTTAACCCTCTTGCCTCCATTTTACAGAGACCCTTGCAATGACAAGGGACCCACCCAGATTATCCAGGTTAACCTCTCCTTCTCAGGATTCTTAATCACACCTGCAAAGTCCCTTTTTCCATGTAGGGTATCATATTCACAGGTTCCAGGAATTAGAATATGGACATCTGTGGAGAGCCAGTATTCAGCCTACCACACTTACCAAATCTCAGGGCATTCCTCATTGCCTCTCTGAGGCTAGGCTGAATGCTCCCTGGGGCTTTGGCTTGGAAATAATGGTTTCAAAATTAGAACATTTGAGGCTCATTTTTCCCAGCCATTCCTTCATCTCTGCCACCTATCAAAAGGGGCCCATCTTCTGCCTGCCTCCTTTTGACATCTTTTTTGACTTTCATCTTTTTACTACTTTGTTTTCTTATCCCCATTCTGAAGGTGGATGGCCCACCTCTGTCCCGACTCTCCATTCTTAACTAACAATGTTGCATCATCATCATTTTCTCAGATGGGCTAAAGACAAGATAGGTCAAGCTGCACCTCAACCATTTTAACAGCATTAAGATCTTTGAAGTTTGTTCTGTCCACTTATAACTACTTTTTTATTTCTCCGTCCTTGGGGAAATACCCTTCCTCTTTTAAGGCTATATCACCTATCTCTCCTTGTCTCACAATTATCGGACATTCTCCCACATTATTGAAGGCTTGTCAGAAGGTTTCTTGGACCTCATGTCTGTAACTTCCACTCCCACCATGCCCCAGTCCATCTCAGGGTTATCTTTCTAATGGGAATTCTGATCACTATCACTCCCCGGTTCAAAGTCCTCCAGTGACTCCCCATCATCTGCCAGTTAAAATCCATACTTTAGCCAGGCACATTCTGAGATAGCTCCTTCCTTGTTCTCATCTCCCCTTCCTCTTCTTGCATCTTTTCCTTTAGATAAACTGATCCACCTGCCCTTCCCTGAGCACCATGCTCTTTCATGTCTTTGTTTCCACTTCTCACATCTCTCCTTCTCACCCCCAGTCTGCACAGTGCACATCTAACTCCTGTTTCTTCGGGTCTTGGCTCAAAGCATCACCCAGAGTTCCCTGATCTCTGCAGATGGAATTGATGACTCTCCTGCATTTGCCACTGGCCCTTGCTCAGGCTCATCTGTCACCTTATTAGGTCCTCCCTTACTTTGTATATAATGTGTTCCTGAAAATGTGTATAAAAGTTGTCTGTATCAAAAGAAAGTAATAAACTTGTAAATCATAATGATGGCTTTCTTCCCTGACAGCTATAAAATGAAGTTCATGATTATGGTGCAATTGTCATGTTTCTTTTAACCCTGAGTGTTGTACAATTTATACAAGATTATTTTAAGACATTAAAAGTACAGGCTAGACATGAAATATATATAGTTCAAAAATTTCCTTTTTAAAAAAATGTTTTTTTAAAAAAAGTAACAAATGTAAATATTGTGGATTTTATAACCTGAACACACTCTTGATATAAACATCTGAAAATACTGGATAGTATATAATAAACATAATTTAAAATATAGAACTAAGGTACACAGGGTAAAGAGAAATCCTAGTGTGCCAGAAATGAAGACAAAGCAATATACTCAAGTTATAAACAAGTGAGTAGCTGTTGTACCTACTGGAGTAGGAATAAGAGGAATGGTGATATACATTTGGGTAATCTTGGCACTTAGCTTTTAATGCATGAAGGAGATAAGGTCTTGGGCCCATGAAGATATAAAGTTGGAACTGACACCACCCATAAAACTTGGTCCTTGAAGGCCTCATCTTCAGGAAATACATGGTCCAGAAAAAAAATGCATCCCAACACCAAAAGATGACGTGTGTGTTGGGTCTTCTGGGAAGTAGATGCTGAGACAAACTTTGGGGTCTAAGA
>PVKY010011518.1:0-11991 GCA_004027775.1 Bradypus variegatus
GTTTTTGATGATTACATGGCAACTACATACAAGGAAATTGGCATCAATATTCTTGGTACCATAGCAAGCTTTAGTAACAGAAGCAGAGCTGGCGGTTAGCGATTGGTTACTTAAGTAACATTGGCACAGAAGTTGGTACAAAACTTTCACAAAGAGTTTCGCTTGGGGGAGAGTTTCGCTTGGAGTTAGTACAACTATTGGGAAGGGGTCACGCTTGGCTAATGCATACAACCGCAGTTTCACTTTTTTCTTATGGCTTGCTGCCACTTACTTAACAATTAGTTTCACAATGGTTAATGGGCGAAGATTGAGGGGAAAGGGGGCCCACTTCACTGCTGAGTGCTCTACTGCAGAGTGGCATGTAGCCGCGCAACCACCAGCCCTCCAGAGCCCAGTTATTAGCCAGCAAGCAGCACTACTGTCCTTACTACCAAATTGCTTTAATAGTGCATGACATTAAAAAAAACAAAAACAAACAAACAAAACCCCCACAACTCTAACCATCTATTGCACCTAGCTTTTCCAAGTCAAGATTACAATTTTGCTACTGCAAAGTTAAATGCTGTTAAGCAGTTCTCAATTTTTTTGGTCTCAGGACTTCTTTGCACTCTCAAAAATTGAGGACTCCAATTAACATTTGTACATGTGGGTAATATCTATCAATACTCACTCTATTAGAAATCAAAGCTGAGAAATGTTTTGAACATCTTTATTCACTTAAAAAAGACATGTTAAACGTATTTTCAAAATCAAATAGTTAGTGAAAAGAGTGGCGTTATTTCACACTTTGCAAATCTCTTGATGTGTGCCTTAATAGAAAAAGGCTGTATTCTCATATCTGCTTCTGTAATCAATCTGTTGTTGCTTTTTCTTTGAAGTATAGGAAGAAAATCCAGATGCACAGAGAAGCAGTGGGAAGAGGAAGGAGTATTTTCATAACCTTTTCAGATAATTCTGGATATTCATTTTTGACACTGCTACAAAATATAACAAATGGTGGTTTCTTAAAAGTTAGTTGCAGTTAGTTCCACTGCAGTTTCAGTGGAATCTGAAATCATTATCAGCAAAACTTTCAAATCCCAATATGTTAAAATCCAGTGGTCTATCTTTTGTGCTTCAAATGGTTTTTTAGGCCTGCATGATTTTGTAAATTTATACACTGGTCTTTTGGAGAACAACCACTGAGTTATGCAGAGCTTCTAAATGTTAACACATTTCACCCTACAACATCAGAAAGCAGTACTGGATAATACCGCCACAGATCTTAGAAAACTTCTAATATCGGTAAGCTGTCAAGCTCATGATGGCAGACATAAGTTAACTGGCAGCAAATACCATTAGTTGCTTCCTTAAAGTGTCTCACTTCCTTCAATTTTGGAATATGCATGCTGAATACCCAAGTATGACTAACCATAGTATGTCTGTAAGTCATTCTTTCAAGGAAAATAAATGGTGTTCTATGAAAAAAGTGCCCAGTTCTGCTCATAATCAAATCACACCCAATGCTTTACCTGAAGACAATCATCATACTTCCATATGTAGCATAAGTGCTTCCTGGGTACCCCCATTCTAAAAAGATGTGTACTTAGGGTTCAAGATTTAAGAACATTAATAATTTTATTGATTTATTGACATATTCTTAATAAAGCTGGCTTTTTTTTTTAACTGTAAGTATGTGGCAGTGAAGAACACAATGACTGCTAATGCATTTTGGTGCCACTGCCTTGATTCGTGCTAAGGCACCAGCAATGTCACCCAGCACTGCTTCTGCACTATCACTGCAAATTCAACATAGTAGTTTCAGAAAAAAACATGAAATTCAAAAGTTAGTCAACACTTTGGATATTTTGGTACCACTTGTGTTTGCTGCCAAGCAGCCACCCAAAAGATGTTCTTCTATGAATGGTTTGATGCTGATACCAAATGAACACAAGAGAAATGGCAAGTCCAGCCACAACTGTGATTTTCCCACTTGTAAGGTAAAAAGTCACTTCTACATTCAAGATATTAACTCAAGCTTTGTAACTGTAGCTGAATCTTTAAAATTTGACAAGTTACTGAATTGTTGGACAGTGCAATGCCATGATTTCCTTCCATTTTTTTTTTGTTTGCTTGTTTTGTTTTTATCTGCACAAGGCTTTACTGTGTGTTGCTCCAATCAATGCAGTTTGATAACTTATCCTGTTAGAAGCTTCAGTAACTTTTTCATTTCTAGTTTGGAGAGCTGTAACAAATAATTTTGGCTTTTAAAGAGCTCATCATATCTATATTTTAAAACATACAATGCACTTTTCTTCAGAAGTCTCTGAGCAGTTGGTCTCAAAACGATGCTGCAATATTACTGGTAGCATATTACTATTTAAAAAGTCTGTGGCCTAAGACATATAAGGTAAATTACTAACATTTCTAAGCTGAGAAAAGCTTTCATATTTTCTTTTCTTATTGACTTTTTCTGATTTCCTTGGAGTAAATCCCTCCCTTCCATGAGTCAACGAATTCTCAGATGTCATTTCCTCTTTCTCAGGAGCTACAAACTAGAGGGTATAGCTGTGAGTTGAAAGAGCAAGTCTTCTAATACAGCCTCTGGGAAACCTCTCTGTACACTTAGGAGAGAAGAAGTGAAACAGACAAATTACATCTTAGTATTATTTATAAAATAGTTTTGATCTTACAAAAGGGTCTCAGACCCTCGATCAAGGGACTTGCCCTTATGAAGCTTAGCCAAAGGAGAGGCTAAACTTGCATATAATTGTGCCTAAGTATCTCCCCCTGAGTACCTCTTTGTTGCTCAGATGTGGCCCTCTCTCTCTCTAACTGAGCCACCTTGATAGGTGAACTCACTACTACGTGGGACCCGAATCCCAGGGGTGTAAATCTCCCTGGCAACACAGGATATGACTCCCGGGGATGAATATGGACCCGGCATCGTGGGACTGAGTATCTTCTTGACCAAAAGGGGGATGCAAAATGAGATGAAATAGATTCAGCAGCTGAGAGATTTCAAATGGAGTCGAGAGGTCACTCTGGTGGACATTCTTATGCACTATATAGATAACATCTCTTAGGTTTTAATGTATTTGAATGGCTAGAAGTAAATACCTGAAACTATCAAACTCCAACCCAGCAGTCTGGACTCCTGAAGATGATTATATAATAATGTAGATTACAAGGGGTGACAATGTGATTGTGAAAACCTTGTGGATCACAATCCCTTTATCTAGTGTATGGATGGATGAGTAGAAAAACGGGGATGAAAACTAAATGACAAATAGAGTGGGATGGGGAATGGTTTGGGTGTTCTTTTTTCACATTCATTTTTATTCTTATTCTGATTCTTTCTGATGTAAGGAAAATGTTCAGAAATAGATTGTGGTGATGAACGTGTAACTATATGATCATACTGTGAACAGTTGATTGTATACCATGGATGACTGTATGGTATGTGAATATATTTCAATAAAACTGAATTAAAAAAAAAAAAAGGGTCTCAGAGACTCTCATGGTTCCCCCGATGACACTTTAGAGTAGCTGGTCTAAAGCAAAACTTTCTTTGTAAGCTGCTTATTAAATTTATATAGGGAAAATATCAAAGAAGATTCCCAGTCCCTGTTTCTTAAAGAGCAAATGATAGTCCAGCAGACTTCTTCTCCCAAACACCTTGTTTACTTCAACTGCAAGTGGTGAAAAAGAAACAGTTCAACACTCTTCCATACACCATGGCATGCTTCCCCAACACAAGCCTCTCTGGCATGGTTATTCTACAACTTCTTCCAACTTCCAGCACATAATATTAACCTGAATTAACAATACAACTAATACAGTAGTGGCATCAGGAAGTGAAGTGGGTGATGGAGATAAAGATCCAGTTTAACTTGGGTGACTGTTTTTATGCAGGTGGGTTGGTGAAAGAATCGAGAATAATTCTGAGGTCTCTAGTTTGTGCTGCTGAGATGAATGGGCTCCTGAAGCAGTAGTTCAGATGAGAAGATGAATTTGGTTTTGGACACGTTGGTTTTAGGTGGCAGGAGACAACAGCCATAAAACTGTTAAGCTCCACTGAACAATTCCTAGCAGTGCCTACTGCATACTAGTGCTTGCTAAATATAATACCTAAGAGGTAAGGAAAAACTGAATAGCAAGGTACGTCTATAACAAAAATTAAAAAAAAATTGCTTCAGTTTCTCAGTGAAAAAATAATTCAATTCTGGTTGCTCTGAAGGTAGATAAATCTGATTCAGGAATGCTAAAGGAAACTTCTAATTGAAATACTGAAGGCTAACACAATAGGTCTTTTCCCCAAGGATGCACCATCAGTTTCCCTTAATGTTCTTACTGTCACTACATCTGAAATTTCTGTCTCTAATCACAGAAACAGCAAATAAGGATGTAGTGACATGTATCCAGCAAATTAAGAATGAAACTAAACGTACCTGGCCCCAAGAAATGGTCAGTACATACATATATTGCTGAGGAGCTAGAAAATTCACCAATGGAGAGCAATGCTGCCCCCAGAAACCCTACAGTTCAGCGTCCACCAAACCCCAGTCCTGTCCAAACTCCCAAACCTTTGTTCCACTGAAACCCCCAATTGGTTCTTTTCCCTCAATTTAGAAACCTGCTTAAACCTTTTTTCTACTGCCTTTTTCTCTTTCCTTCTGATCTCAGGGGTGTCCACGACAGCACCCATTGCCCCTATCCCTCATTCCCCGCTCCGTGAAGTGGGGATTCTTTCTCTGCCCTCCAGTGTAACTTCTTTTATAAAAGGTCGGCGATTGCCTAGTTGACACATTCCCAGGCCCCAGGGCCCTTCTCACTTTCAAAGGCGCTTAACATTGCTGACCACACACGCCCACCTTCATTTTCCCTGGGTTCTCCCAGGTCGATACTATTATTCTGTTTTAAAGACCAAAAACTTATATAAAACAAGCTGCAAGGCAGTTTCAGCTTTAAATCCACTGGTTCATTAAAATAATAATGTTTGTCTTCTCGGTAGTAATGACCAAAGGAAAAATCAGGTACATAATAACTTCTGAGTGTTGATGAAGCAGACGCTTTCCTAAAGGCTTAGCCCTCACAGTAACCCTGAAGCATGGGATCTTTCCCCCATTTTGCGGGATGAAGTGACTTTCCAAGTTCGTGCAGATATTATTACCAAGAAGGGAAGGGCAGAAACTAGGTCCACTGACTCCCAAGACCTCTCCTTCTACACCCCCAGATGTCTTCCTCAAGAGAAGAGATACCCTCGAATACCTAAGAGAAAGGCAAAGAGGAAACACTGTGCCCTGGTCGCAGAGGGGGCACTTTCGCAGGTTGCCACTCCTCTCTCCTCCTCCAGGAAGAGAGTATGAGACCGGCCTGGGAGAGTTCAAAGCCCGATTCTTCCGCTTCCTGCAATTACCTTTTCAAACTTCAAGTTGTCTCTTCTTTGGAAAGAGCACAACCGATAACACTGCCACTGGGTTAGATTGCTGAGATGATTTAGTTAAAATAATAAATCTATAAGAGGTACTTCGCAAACTGCTCCATTTAAGGGTTTAAGGTTAAAAAAAAAAAGGCATACCCTGAGCCAATAAAGTCTGGGGTTTTGGAGAAAAGAGGCCAGACTGATTCTTTACGTGGGGATGATGTGAAAACCAGAAGTGTGGAAAAAATATCCCTGGATATTTTGTGAACGACAGATGGTCTCCGCTGCGCTCAGCTGCAAGTGAATAGGATTCTTTCGGGGAACGGCCGTGCCCCTCCTCGCGTCCACACCTGCCCAGAGAGGCAAGGCCAGCCGAAGGCGGGAGGACTTCAGCCATAGACGCGTCTCGCTGACTTCGCTTGGTTCCCTGTGGAAAGGGTGCGGGATCCCACCCTCCCTAGGAGATGGCTACCTGGAAGACTGGACAAACCGGTATTATGGAAAAGCCGCACCCGAGCCAGACCGAGGAGACGGCGGCGGAGGAGGAGGGGAGAGGGGAGGAAACCGGGAGAGCCCTACCAAAAAGTGGGAATAACCCGGGCGTCGCGCCAGGCTCCACTACCCCCGGGCCCCCGCGCTGATCTCGCCATCTCGCTGGCGATGGCTGAGGACACGCACTGTCGCCCAGGAATGCAGCGCCGCGACGCGCTCTTGCAGAACCCACTCCCGCCAGCACCGAGCGAAATGGCTCCACGATGTCTGCCTCTGCTCCAAAGGGACTGCGCTCCCCGGCACGGCCGTGCGGAAATGCTCACACTTACTTTCCGACGCAGCCGCTGGACGATGCTGCGAATACGGCGCTGCACTCTTGGCGCTGCACGTGGCCAGCAGTCGGAGAACCAGGAGCCGAAATAAAGAGCCTCACGCACCCGTCGCGCGGCACCTTTATCCTCTCGCGGTCACCAACCCGCCCCCCAGTGCACCAATCCCCTGCTACAGGGAAGTCCCGCCCCGGGCGTCGGCGCTAGATCCAAGAGAGGAGGGCTCCGGTTGCCATGACAACCCCTCCCTGCAGGTCCCTGCTGAGTCCGGCGGGTGCCTTGCTCAGCACGTCCTTCTAATGGATCGCTTGGAGAATGAGCGGAACGGCGACGTGGTCCTTCGAGTCCCACGCGCGCGTCCTCATCGGCGGGGGTGCTATCCTTCGCGTCCTTGCGTGGGCACCGCCAGGACAGGGTTAACTGTGGAAGAGCCTTTCAGTGAACAGAAACCTGCCCTTCTGGAACTAGAAAGAACGTACGCTTGTGCTTGTGTTTAGTGGCTTCTCAATCAATATGGGGAAGGAAGGCAGGACTCAGAAGCAAAAGCGGGAAAGTTTTGCTGACGAAATAGCCCAGGACCCGGAGTCAGGAGATCTGTTATGCACAGACCTGAGCAAGTCACTTGCCCTCCAGAAGGCCACAGACCAGCAGAATTAGCACCACCTGGGAACTTGTTAGAAATGCAAATTAGCAGAACCCCTCCCCCCCTCAACGACTGACGCGGAATCTCTCCAGGTGCCTGCCGGCAGTTTGTGCTTTAACATACTCTCCAGGTGACTGTGATGCACACTGAAGTTTGAGAAGCAGGGGTCAAGGTTAGTGGTTCTCAAACGTCTTTTCATAATTAGCATCACCTGGGGAGTTTTTAAAACTCCCAATGCCCAAGCTGCATTCCAGACGTATTAAATCAGGATCTCTGGGGAGTGGAGCCCGGACATCAGTATTTTTTTAAAAAAGCTCCTCAGGTGATTCGTTTGTGCTCCTAAGGCTGAGAATCCTTAGTCTGCCTTTAAAGCCCTGCTACTCAAAGTGTGGACAAAGTAGCCTGGAGATTCTGATCTACTGAACCAGAATCTGCATTTTAGCAAGTTCCCAGGTGATTAGCATGCACAATCGAGTTCGAGAAGTGCTGCTCTAAAGTCTCTTCCAACATTAAGAATATATGATCTTGTGTTTTACAGGCTAGTCAGACCTCATTTCTTCAACTCTTTCTCCTATGCCATGATTCCTCTGGTGCCCTGGAATCTGCCAAGTCTGAAAAGATCTGTGATTTTTCTGATGAGTAGCAGAAGGTGGCTCCCACCTTCCTCATCTGGAGGATATTGTGAATGTAATAAAAAATGACATTGGCCTTGTGCTTGCATCACTGCTTTGTTCCTGAGGCTAGAGCAAGGAGAAGGGTTGATTTCCGCTGGACAGAAAGGTAAGTGGTTCTTGGCTACCTTGCATCCATTTCCTCTTTCTAGTAGCACCCTGTTTCCTTTTCCAGGGATCCGCCCTTCCTCAGGGAAACAGCCTGGTCTGACTATCATCTTGCCCATCTCTCCCCGACAAGGGGTGGGCCCTGACCCAAATGGAGGGGACACTACCTCCTGACTTGAGTCCCCACCGGGGATGAAAATCCAGATCTCACATTCTGAAAGCAGCAGATGCTATCCCAACAGCAGAGGCCGTCTGAGAAGGTAAGCCGTGCGGAGGAACCCTGCTAAGGGCTTCCTGTCCCCTGAACTTCCTTGGTCCCTGCCCAGTGCCAGGCTGCTTCTCCAGCCTTACCAGCGAGTCTGTGCCTTCCTCATATCCTTTCACTTTAGTCTGTAAAGTAGGTTTCTGTTATCCTAACTTAGAAAATGATAATATTCAGAATAACCCTCCATATTCAGGGTTGAGGTTCTGGCTCTCAGCCCACAAATCCAAATAATAAAATAAATATCTTCCAGTTTGTATTGCTACAAATAAATAACTGAATGAATCAATAAATAAATGGGGAGAAGGGAAAATTCTTTCTTAACTTTATCAAAAAATTAAAAAGCAAACAATAAAAAAACCATTTCAAACAAAAACCAAAACAAAGGAATAAGAAAAAACAACCTAAAATAACTACATTGCTTCCAACATGTTCCTACCCTACCCCAAGAAAACAGACTATAACCCAACAAGGAATAAGAAAAACAAATAACCTAAAATAACTATAACTACATTTCTGCTAAGAAATGTACAAACCATAGTCATTCCTGAGCATTCCCAGAACATTAAGTTTACCCTCCCTAACTTATCTGTTCTTATTAGATTATCATCCCCCCTTCACTATATGCTGTCTATTGTTAGGTCCCCTACATTCTACAATATAAACCATTTATTTTACATTTTTCACAGTGTTCACATTAGTGGTAACACACAATATTTCTCTTTTTGTTCCTGGCTTATTTCACTCAGCATTATGTCTTCAAGGTTTATCCATGTTGTCATATGTTTCATGACATCATTCCTTCTTACTGCCATGTAGTATTCCATCGTGTGTATATACCACATTTTATTTATCCACTCATCTGTTGAAGGACATTTGGGTTGTTTCCGTCTCTTGGCAGTGGTGAATAATGCTGCTATGAACACTGGCCTGCAGATATCTGTTCATGTCACTGCTTTCAGGTCTTCCAGGTATATACTGAGAAGTGCAATTGCTGGATTGAAGGGTAACTCTATATCTAGTTTTCTAAGGAACTGCAAGACTGTCTTCCAGAGTGGCTGTACCATTATCCAGTCCCACCAACAAGGAATAAGAGTTCCAAATTCACATCCTCTCCAGCATTTTAGTTTCCTGTTTGCTTAATGGCAGCCAATCTAATTAGTATGAGATGATATCTCATTATGGTATTAATTTGCATCTCCCTAATAGCTATTGAAGCTGAACATTTTTTCATGTGGTTTTTGGCCATTTGTATTTCCCCTTCAGAGAACTGTCTTTTTATATCTTTTGCCCGTTTTATAACTGTGCTGTCTGTACTATTGTTGAGTTGTAGGATTTCTTTATATGTGCAAGATATCATCAGTCTTTTGCCAGATACTTGGTTTCCAAAAATTTTTTCCCATTGAGTTGGCTACCTCTTCACCTTTTTGACAAATTCCTTTGAGATACGGAGCTTTTAAGCTTGAGGAGTTCCCATTTATCTAATTTTTTCTTTTGTTGCTTCTGCTTAGGGTGTAAGGTCTAGGAAGTAATCTCCTAATACAAGGTCTTGAAGATGTTTCCCTACATTATCTTCTAGGAGTTTTATGGTACTGTCTCTTATATTGAGGTCTTTAATCCATTTTGAATTAATTTTTGTATAGGGTGCAAGGTAGTGGTCCTGTTTCATTCTTTTGGATATGAATATCCAGCTCTCCCGGCTCCATTTGTTGAAGAGATTGTTATATCCCAGTTCAGTGGTTTTGGGGGCCTTATCAAAGATCAGTTGACTGTAGATCTGGGGGTCTATTTCCGAATTCTCAATTTTATTCCATTGATCAATATGTCTGTCTTTGTGCCAGTGCCATGCTGTTTTGACTACTGTGGCTTTATAATCACCTTCAAAGTTAGGGAGAGTAAGTCCTCCCACTTCATTTTTCTTTTTTAGAAGGTTTGTAGCAATTCAGGTCATCTTCCCCTTCCAAATAAATTTGATAACTGGCTTTTCCAAGTCTGCAAAGTAGGTTGTTGGAATTTTGATAGGAATTGCATTGAATCTGTAGATGAGTTTAGGTAGAATTGACATCGTAATGACATTTAGCCTTCCTATCCATAAACAAGGAATATTTTTCCATCTTTTTAGGTCCCCTTGTGTTTCTTTTAGTATAGTTATATAGTTTTTATGTACAGGTCTTTCACATACTTGGTTAAGTTTATTCCTAGGTACTTGATTTTTTTAGTTGCTATTGAGAATGGTATCTTTTTCTTGAGGGTCTCTTCAGTTAGGTCATTTCTAGTGTATAGGAACATTGCTGACTTATGCGCATTAATCTTGCATCCTGCTACTTGCTAAATTTGTTTATTAGCTAAAATAGCTGTGTCGTCAATTTCTCAGGGTTTTCCTGATATAAGATCATATCATCTGCAAATAATGACAGTTTTACTTCTTCCTTTCCAATTTGGATGCCTTTTATTTCTTTGTCCTGCGAGATTGCTCTGGCTAGCACTTCCAGCACAAAGTTGAATAACAGTGGTGATAGCAGGCATCCTTGTCTCATTCCTGATCTTAGAAGGAAGGCTTTCAGTCTCTCGCCATTGAATACTATGCTGGCTGTGGGTTTTTTCATATATGCTCTTCATCATATTGAGGAAGTTTCCTTGAATTCCTACCTTTTGAAGTGTTTTTATCAAAAAAGGATGCTGGATTTTGTTGAATGCTTTTTCAGCATCTATTGAGATGATCATTTGATTTTTCCCTTTTGATTTGTTAATATGTTGTATTACACGGATTGATTTTATTATGTTGAACTATCTTTGCATGCCTGGGATGAACCCCACTTGGTCATGGTGTATGACTTTTTTAATGTGTCTTTGGATTAGATTTGCAAGTATTTTGTTGAGAATTTTTGCATCTATATTCGTTAGGGAGATGGGCCCGTAGTTTTCCTTTCTTATAGCATCTTTGCCTGGTTTTGGTATTAGAGTGATGTTCTTCATAAAATGAGTTAGGTAGTGTTCCATTTTCTTCAATGTTTTGAAAGAGTTTAATTAAGATTGGTGTCAGTTCTTCTTGGAAAGTTTGGTAGAATTCCCCTGTGAAGCCATCTGGCTTTGAGCATTTATTTGTAGGAAGTTTTTTGATGACTGATTGGATCACTTTGCTTGTGATGGGTTGGTTGACGTCTTCTATTTCTTCTCTGGTCAGTCTGGGTTGTTCATGTGTTTCCAGGAAATTATCCATTTCGTCCACATTATCTAGTTTGTTGGCATACAGTTGTTTATAGTATCCTCTTAAAATTTTTTAAATTTCTTTGGGATCTGCAGTAATGTTGCCTCTCTCATTTATTATATTGTTTATTTGGGTCTTCTCTCTTTTTGATTTTGTCAGTCTATCTAGGGACTTGTCAAACTTGTTGACCTTCTCAAAGAGCCAACTTTTGATGTTATTCTCTCAATTGTTTTTTTTTTGTTCTCTGTTGTCATTTATTTCTGCTTTAATCCCTGTTATTTCTTTTCTTCTACTTGATTTAGGATTAGTTTGCTATTCATTTTCTAGCTTCTTCAGTTGTTTCATTAGTTCTTTGATTTTGGCTCTTCCTTCCTTTTTAATGTGTGCGCTTAGAGTTATAAATTTCCCCCTAAGTACTGCTTTTGCTGTATTCCATAAGTTTTTTTTATTTTTTTATTTTTATTTTTTTTACTTTTTATTTTGAAATAAATTCAAATTTACAGGACAGTTGCAAAAATAATACAAACCCCATGCACAGAACTCCAGCATACCCCAATCCCCTTCCACCAATACCCCGATCTACCACCTTTAATATTTTGTCACTTTACCATTTATTTCTTTCTCCCTCCCGATCTATCATTCATCATCTATTGCTCTGTCTTCTGAACATACGAGAGCAAGTTGCACACATCCTTGAACAAATAATATAATTCACATACACATTTCCTATGAACAAGAATATTCATTTATGTAATCACATTAAGTGTAGTTAAGAAGTTCAAGAAATTTAACATTGATACAAAACTTACATTCTATATGTCCCAATTGTGTCCTTTTGAGCCTTTTCTTCTCTATTCTTAGATCTCATCCAGGA
>PVKY010011519.1:0-11989 GCA_004027775.1 Bradypus variegatus
TTTTTTATGTATATTTCATTTGCAAGAACATTAAAATAAAAAAAATCTCATTGGTCAGGAATAAAAAACCTAGTTTTAGAATTTTAAAATTATATTGTCAAAATATTTCAACTATTGGTGATTTCTTACAAGCCGCTTCTCCTCCCGTCAGTCTGCATGTTCCCCAAAGTTCTGTCGTTATTCCTTAGCTCTCCTTTACTCTCATACTTTTGTTTCGTATCTATACACTTTAAATTAAAAACCTGTTTCCATATTGTATTAGTTTTATAAAACATTTATTTTATTGAGTGACCTCTAAGAGTCTACAACATTTGTTTTAGTGGCTGGGGAAAAACCCTTTCTATTTACATTGGCAAGAAAAGTTACATATTTAAAAGAACAATACCAGAAGACATTCGATAAAATAACATAAAGCAACAAATAACTTTCTAGAAAGCTAAGGATAGTTAATATTTTAGTATTTGGGTACCATAAGTTCTCTTGCAACTACTCAACTGCCTCTGTAGCATAAAGGAATTGATAGATAATACAAAAACAAGTAGGTGCGGCTGTGTTCCAATAAAGCTTTATTTACATAAACAGGTGCAGGCCAAATCTGGTCAGCAATTTGCCAACCCAAGATAGATAATAACTATTTGAATTAAAAAAAATATATACTACAGTGAACTTAAGTGAGTCAAGTGAACTTACCCACTAAAGCTAAACATGCAAACCTTACCACAGCATTTCCATTTCTGAGCAAGTGTGTGAGAGACAGAGAGGCCACAGTCAATGCCAAGACAACAGAAACCATATGAAAAAGGAATCTGTATTTTTTTAAAAGCTCCCCAGACAATTCTACCAGGCAATCAGGATTGACAAATATCTTAAAGAATATTTGGATAGAACATTTTGGAAAACACTGGCAACCCAATTCATCTTGCCCAACATTCAAGACAGTTGTTTAGCTATGATCATGTCTTTAATACTAATTCCTTAACCCCCGTTCAGCCTCATCAATCAGCAAACACATTTTGAGCGCTTCATCTATAATGCATTACATAAAACTACTTGGAAGTACACAAAAATTTTTATTGGTAGTCCACTTATACTACAGATGAGATGACATCTTTAAAATATCTGAAAATGACAAGCATTAAAAGACACGTATATAACTTAGCACTAAACCATGTGGTACAGTCTGTAAATTCTGAAAAATTCAAATAGCTAAGGATGGGGAAGTCAGAGATTTCAGGAAGTAATGAGTTGTATGAAAGGATAAATGAGAGAGCAGAAGGCTCAGCTTGGACATTTACTGTAGTAGTCTGTGCATTAAGCTATGGTGGCCTAGGTAAGAGCACTAAGAATCATACTTAAGTAAATTTAGAATCAAAAGGAACTTCATAGATTTAGGTATTACATATCTCTCACTTTACACAGGTTTTAGAGAAACTCCTGACTTAGCCAAGTTATACCGCTATTTAGTACCATATTTTAGTGTTTCGCTTTTTCTAGTAAACCACCCCACCTACTTTTCAACCAATATGAATGGAAAAACACAAATGAAGTAAACAAAAAATCTAACCACCACCCAGTAATTGTGGTTTTAATTTACAGGAAAGCAGCTGGTAATTAAAAGCAGGTTTGAAGGGGAGGGAGGTCACCAGTACATCTTTATATCCTAAATAATACCCTAGTACCTTGCCGTGCCAGCTCATCACACTATATTTCTAAGACTTGGCATAACCTAATTAACTTTAATTTAGTGGTTAAGGCTTGACCTTGTAAAATTAAACATCCTTGTATATCGGGTTCTATTTCCTAGATATAGATATTAAGTCATCTCTATTCTTTCAAAATAAATTTTCCTAATTATAAAGGCAATGACAATAGGATATCTAGGAAAAAACCTAACCAAACACATGCTCACCTCAGAAAAGTTAAATGGTTAAAAAAAAAAAAACATATAAATCATCCATAATCCCACCCACAGAGATAATTCCCATTAACACCTCAAACTATTTTCAGGACAGCCTTTCATTTCTTAAATCCTTACCTTTTAAAATCTGTCTATAAATTTAGTTAAAATATTTTGGGTTTAATTTAGATATAGCTGCTACCTTAAATCCTGTTAGGAATAAATTAGCATATATATTTAAAGTAACATTTTACAATTCCATCAGGGAACAATAATTTATAATTAATAAAATAAGAATAATACAATATCAGTGGTTAGTCTTTAAATCCAGACTCCCATATTTCAAAATAACTGCGGTAAATCCTCCTATCACTACTCTTTCTTGACCTAGCAGTTGCCTGGCAGAGAGCATCTCTTGGTGGCTAGAGTGAGAGGATCCCAACGGGCACGGTCTATTCACTTATCTCTCCCAATACCAATCCTAGATATTTTGGGGAAAAATAATACTTTCCTCTTCTAAGATTCACAAGCATAACTCAATTCAATATATTTTAGTCTACTCAATATGAATCATTATTCTTTCAACTCTCTAAGAAATCCTCCAATTCAGATTGCTCCCCACCCCTCACTACATACAAACGAATGCATTGCTAAAGTCTTCTAGACTAACAATGACTTGTTTCAAAGGGAAATACTTGTGAAAATTCAGAGAAAATAACTGTGGCAAAAGAATGTCAAAGTCATTCTCCTGGCTCTTCACAACCTTACAATTGAGAACCTTACAATGAGAAGGTAAATGCTTCTCATTAAGGAAATTAAGCTAGCTCTTCCTCTCTTAAGTACATTTAAATAACGCCCATAGATACTATATTCTCCAAAAAGAAAAAGAACCTTTACTTTTGCATAGTGAGAATCATGGCCTCCAAAGACATAAGTACATTTTAATCTCAAATAAGGAGAGGCTTTGAAAATTATTCTCCAAATTTTCTCCAGGGAGTAACCTAGGGAATAACTTTTTCTCAAGTGTCAAATACAGAAATTAATCAAATCCTTTCAATACCTGTAACACAAAAAGACTATGCAATAACAATGGACCACAACTACAACACCACTTTGTTTTAGTAAATTACATCCTTGTATTAGCAGAAGGATTAAAAAGAACTATACCCTTTTATTAACAGATGGATTAAGTGGATTTTAAAAATGCTATTTTAGGTTTTGTGATGCCCACTTGCTAAAGAAAAACTAGCTACACTACACCTATCCCTCAACAATAACAATTACAACAAATCTTAGGACTGATTGCAAGATGTGTGCTCATAGTTTGAAAATTTCACTGAAAGTAGAAGTCATTTTGATGCCTAATTTCATCAGCAAATATGAAGATGACAGATTTTTTTCTAGATGTGAAAAGGCTGTTTCTTTCTTTGAAGTAATGCATTTTGGAAATGTTTTCTTATTGTACCTCAGGCATTCCTCTCTTGAAATGGTATTTCCCCACCCAATAAAAGGAAGAGTAAGTCTGAAGACTCAAGATTATTCTTACAACCTTTGAGAAGTTGATTCCATTCTGGGAACTTGACCCAGGATTCGTACTTCACAATTTACCTTGTTACATGGCTAGTAATCATATTTATTTTATTATGTTTAATATATTCAATAAGCACATTATATATCTGTTATATAGTACATAACATTATATCTATTATATAAAAGAATATTCTTTTATTGTAGTTATTCAATAAGCATTTACTGGTTGCCTACTATTTGCTAAGTACTTAGCCTATAAACACAAAACAGAAAGTAGTGCCCTCAAGAACCTTATACCTCAGTGAGAAGGAATAAAATAAGTAATAACAATACTGTGTGGTGAACAAAGTACTGTGGGAATATACAGAATGAGGAAAAATGGTACAGGGCAGACCTGTCAATTCCATTAATTCATAACTTCCCTGAAGCAAAGTGTGACTTAAAGCTTGAGTGCAAATCCGAGTTTGGCACTTAAGTGTCACCCTGAATGCCTCAGTTTCTTCACTTGTAAATAGGAACAATCATCATAATACTGGAAAGGCTAAATAAATCAATACAAGTAAATCACTTAATAGGCAATACACAAAAGCTGGCTATCATTCCTTTTCCTGCATATGCAACAATTAGGTAGTAGGGTGGGGCATCAAAACATACTTAACAGGAATTCAATCTACCAGAGGCTAAAACTGCTTTTAGTAATCTTGTACTTTGTACCAGAAAATCACAAGTACAACAACTTGGAAATGAAAAAGTATCCCACATTTTTAGATAAAGAAACTTATTTAACGACAGTCCAAAAGAAGCCAAAAAGAAAACAAAAAGCAAGTTGATGACTTAGAGGGATTCAGCATTAAACTGGAAGTCATTAGACCTGGACTCCAGCCAGACAAGGAGACTATCTTCTCTTCTCAGTCTAGCGCATTACTACGGGTTTTAGAGATTTATGTTGCCATCAGGCACCTATTTAAGGGGTTAATTAAAGGAAATAAGGATGACAAAGAATACACTATGGACTTTGGAAGCAATTATGAAGGCAAAACAAGCACTCTGAAATGCTCACTTAATATAGAGATGAGACCATTTTATAGTTTATCAACACTACATAACTCACAGATATATTCTCAAAGAACGTGCAAAGGTTTTTCAATGCTAGTATCCGTAAACATACAAATAAATAACAAAGCCGTTTTGAAATTTAAGAAAAGCCGGCTAAATAGTAAACCTAAGAAGACAAACGACCCCTCCGAGGAAACATTAGTTACTACTGGCTTTAACCACGATGAACTTGATATTACTCCCAAATTACCTTTTCTAGCATCTTCCTCTCTTTCTCAAGTCCAGCAGCCTCAAGCTGTTCTTCCTCTTCTAGCATGGCTGGGGTAATCACGGCAGTCTCCGGATGCTCAACCGTATCAGGAGCTAGGGACCCTAAGAGAGCAGAAGTCTTTTAAATTTGCAGTTTGAAAAGATTACCAATTACTCAACTACTGCATTAAACATTTCCTTCCCCTTCCCAAATGTATCTCAACCAAAAGTTAAAGATCCATAGGGACGCCAGCATCACCTTTTAGAAGACGTCCCAGTCTTGGCAGTATCAACAAGTTGCCTAGACTTAGTTTACAATTCGGGATGCTCGGAAAATGGAGTTCCCCCTTGCAAAACCTTCCGTGTCATGCAAATATGTGCGAATATGGGGTGTCCTCTACTCAACTCTTACCCTTCCTTCATTCCTCACTCCCTACCCAGGGTCAGCAGCAGCCTCCATGCTGACCCCTCACGGGACGCCGCCACAGCGCGGGGAAAAAGGTTCTCCTCACTCACCGCCGCTGCTCGCGGGAGGCTCCGCTGGCATGGCTGGACACGCACCCGGGGACCGGACTCCTACCCTCAGAACTTGCAATGCCGCGCGCTAACTCCTCACAGCCGTAGGCGACCCTACCCTTCTCGCCAGAACTCCAGCCAGGGAAAAACGCGCGCTTCTCCTTCGCGGGAAAACGTTGTTATCTCGCGATATTTCGTGCTCTCCACCGCCTTCGAGCCCTGGCGACGCGAGATTTGGCGCGGTTTGGTTTTCGCTGGGAACTACCTGTGGTGACTGGGAACGTTTACCTGAACCTAGCTTGGGGAACCAGCAGAATTTAACCTTTAACTATCCATGTGATATTGAGCAAGTCTGCTAACCTCGGAGGCCCCCCAGTTTTCTCATGTTTAGTGATGGTGTCGCATTAAGCATTAATTTAGTTTTCCAAGACACCTTCACACACTTTGATGTGATTAAATCCCCCCAACCGATGATCCTTTGGGTAGGAAAGGTGTATGCGTGTTCAGGTGTGTATCCCAGAAAACAAGGATATCGCCAACTTCGCCCGCCACTAGCAGTGCGCAGTGAAAAATCTTACAAAAATGACCTTAAGATAAGAAGGAACTGAATGCAGTGATAAGTCGGGCACAGTGACCAACAGAAGATTAGGGAACCAAACAGGCAATAATCAGAATGTGCACCTGAAGGAAGAATCTGAACATTTCTTGTCACTGGTTTTCCTTGCAACCTTCAAACCAACCCTTTCTTGACTGCAGTCCCTTTAAATTATTTCCCGGTTTCCCACTCCCCTTTCCCCATTTCCCATAATTTATGGTATACCTGCCATATAACCTACTGTTGCCTTCATTTTTGACTCCAGTAAGTTTAATGATATTTGCATAAAATTTAAGTTTGCAGTACACGTCCATCGTAACCACCTTCGACAATCTCCATAACTACACTCTAAGGTTGGCAGAGCAGGTTATTCTTATTTCTACATTACAGATGAAAAATTAATGCTGAGAGGTTAAATCTATTTGCCCAGTACCCTATAATCAGTTTGAAATAGAAAATCCAGGTCTTTGGAATACTAGTTTTTTAAAGATAAAATGTATCCTCATTAATAACTACTCCTAAATTCTACCCCCTAATAAAAGACAATACTCTACTTGAGTTTTGACCTTCACCTTTTCCATCAAAATTTCTATCCACCTAACTTTCTGAAGCACTGCTTTTTCCTAATTTTCTTTCTAATGCATTGAAAGTCTTACCTTGTTCCTTCTTTTGAACGTCATTGTGGTCAACCAACATTCTAAAATCAGTCCTCCATCCTTTGTTTTTCTCTATATACTTTTGTTCCCGTTGCATCTGTTCTACAGGCTTCAATGATCAGCTCAAGATTGACAAATTTCCCTTAAATCCCTAGAGAGAGAGTGGAGAAATCTGTCCAACCACATGAGATGGAGTTCACAGCAATTTCATCTGATTTTCGGAGGGCAGACATTTCAACTAACTTCTGCCCCAAACTTAATAAAAGTGCACTGGTGATGGCTCTGTGGTGGCGGTTGCAATCTCCTGGGCGCGCCAGTGTGAGATATTCGAAGAACACTATAGGAAGAACACAGTCCACGAAAGATTTGCTGTATGCGCTGACACTGACATTCATATCTGCCAAGCTCTAGCTAAAACTGACCAGAAGACCAAGTCTCCAGATGTGTTTGATTTTCCCGATAATTCTGATACCTTAAGCATTGGAAGGCTGAGTGAAAATGAGCAAGATGAAGAACCTTATGAAACCTTTGAACACTTCTGAAAATGAAGAAAGTAAAAATGAATCTGTAAAAGAGAGTGCTAAAAAGCCAGGAAGAAAACCTAAGCCCATTGATGAATCTGAAAGCACCGAAGAAAGTGATGTAAGAAGTTAAACCAGCAGAGAAAATAAGTACACAACAACATGAATCTATTTCAGCTACAGCATCTTCAGAGCTTTCAGTAAAACCAGCCGAATCAGTCACTCCTAAAAAAATAGGACCCCCTAGTGCCAAATCCTCTCTTGAAAAAGAGACTGTAGCAAAAAAAAGTCAACAGAAAGCTCAGAAAAAGAAGAGGTCTCATGGCAGAAAGAAGAACTCAAGAAGTGAAGGTGTAGACTCAGATAGTGATGTTTCCGACTCTGTGCATATTTGGTGTGTAGAAGGAAAGAAAACTGGTGACATCACAGAGTTGGGTGTTATTTTGTCTGCATTTGAGAAAACCATCCTAGAGTATAAACAAAGAATACAATCTAAAATTTGTACAGAGGCCATCAACAAATTTTACTCTAATATTAAAGAAGAACTCATCAAATTGCTTAAAGAAGTGCAGATATTGAAATATCTGAAAAGGAAGAATGCTAAGATGATTTCAGATATCGGAAAGAAAAGGCAACGTTTGATTAAGTCCAGAATGAACTACGTCGGTTAGAACCACAGCTGGAACAGCTACAAACAAAATATGATGAACTTAAAGAGAGAAAATCTTCACTTAGGACTGCAGCATATTTCTTGTCTAATTTAAAACAGCTTCAGCAGGATTATTCAGATGTTCGAGAAAAAGAACCAAATGTCAAGGAAACCTATGATTCATCCAGCCTTCCAGCTTTGTTATTAAAAGCAAGAAGCCTTTTGGGAGCAGAAAACCATCTGCAAAATATCAACCATCGTTTAGAGAAGCTCCTTGACCAGGAATGAGGAGACCAGTCTACTAAGATATGCCTCTGTAAGATTATTATTTGCTGCACCTGTACTTTTATAAATAAAAATAAGGGTGGGAGGGAATTTACACGTTTACTTCAATTCTCCAAGTTGAACATTTCCTTTTATTACAGTAATATTCAGATACATGAAAACATGAATTTGTCTAATTATTAGAAGTATGGCCTAGTCACCATAATTTATTATTTTGTCACTCAAATGTCTCTGACAGTGTTAAAGGGCATCAGTTTGATTGCAGAAAAAATAGTTGGAGTCCAGAATCATTGTTCCTGGTCATTGTCTTGAGTAAGGTTTTAAATGTTGATATCTTATCCCTATCCTCATTAGCCCCAGACATATGTAAGTAAAAAATAATTAGAAAACATTGTCATAAAACTTGGTTGATGTAAACAGGATTAATAAGTTAATGTAAGTTATTAAAGCCTGGTTATAAAAGTAACCATCCTTAGTTAATTAGGGACTCTTGTAACACTTCTATAATTAGTTCATCAGGAATTTCATCCACTCCAGTACTGTAACTGAGAAGACTGCTTTCTGCAGCTTCAGCTAATGCAACATCTTCAACAGCTTCTAAAAAATAAGGATCATCACCACCATTATCCCAGTCAGCATCAGAGCACACACTTTTTGACAACTTAGTAGATGACAGTTTATGAGGATTCTTGGCTTCACTGTGCCTAGTTACATCTGTTGTAAATTTCTCTGCCTTTGTTTATGTGGGGGAAGGGAAGGAAGAGAGGAATAGGGAGAAAAAAAGGTTATTCAGTCATTTGAATATATTGAATCAAAGTATTAATAAGATCAGTTCTTCAAAAGAAATTAAAATGGATTCTCTAGATAAATATTGTCTCCAGTATAGTAACTATGGGAAAGAGTTTACAAACTTGAACATTGCTGCCACTGCAGCTCAGACTGATCCTGTGGCCGTTTTTTCTCCCATATCCCCAGATGGGGCTAGAGTACAGGTAAATTTAATTTTTAAACAACTGGAGGTTCAGCTGAAAACAAATTGGAACCCACATTTGCTAAGTTGACAAAGGACTTAATTTCCCTAATTTGTAAAGTACTTTAAAAAATAAGAACCCCGGGTTGAAAAAAGTTGCTGTAATGAGTTTGGGACAATTGTAAAAATATGACTATGGATTATATATTAGATAATAGAATATATGAATGTTAAACTTCCTCTTTATTCTTCAGCTACATGCTTAAATATTAAGAGATTTAAGGACTGTGATGTCTGAACTTATTATCAAATGATTCATCAAAAATGTATAAGTGGACAGAACAAATGTGGACAAATATTAACAATTGGGAAATCTAGGTAAAGGGCAAAGAGAAAGAGTTCCTTGTTCTCTAACAACATTGTTGTGGATGTCTAATTCCCTATAATTTTTATGGAGAGCAATTTGGAACTGTGTATTACTGAAAATATTTGTGACAGATGAAGAATAAAAGGCCTACAAAATAGTATGTGTAATAGGGCTTTTTTAAAAAAAAATATAAGCATACATAGATATAAATTCTGGAAGGTTGTATGTCAAGACATTTACATTGGTTACTTCTGAGTGGTAATTATGAGCAAATGGGAAAAAAATCATTCTTGTTTCAGTAAATAAAGGATTTTAAAAGGAAAAAAAAAGTGCACTGGTGCATTTCCTGACCCATCTTTGTCATTGTGCAGACCCTACTACCCTCACTGTGGCTGTGAAAAGTTTTGTTCATTCCCTCTTATTTAAGGGCCTACATTTAAATGCCTCCTGGGTACCAGGAACTGTTCTATGAGTTATATGGCAATGAAAACAGATGAGAAACCTGTTGATATGGAACTTACATTCCAGGAGTTTGGTAAGTGGGGTGGAGGGGAGAGGTGACAAGTTCTCTGCAAAATGTTAGAACAGAGTGACTGGGTGGTTATTTTAGATTGGATAATCAGGTCTCTCTGCATAAGTAAGAGACACTTAAGCAGAAGACCAAATGTCAAGAAACCAGGCAGGAGAGGAACAGTCCAAGTAGAAGTTACAGCTAGTGCAGAGATTAAGGCAAGGATAAGCCTGGGCACTTTTAAGTATCAGAAAAGCCAACATGACTGAAACAGAGTTAGCAAGGGGGTGCAAGGTGAGAGGCACAGAAGTCAGCGGTAGACCTGTCTGGATGAGGCATTGGGATTTTCTTCTAAGATGTTACAATTCATTATTTTTCCCTACCCCCATAAAATGTGTTCCTCTTCTAGAATCCTTTTCATATTAATGAAGTTATCATGAAACCAATCATAGAAGTAAAACAAAACAATAGCAAACAAAACCTCTTCCCTTTTGTTTACACTAAATGACCCCACTTGCTGCCTATCTCACAAAGTAAACAATTAGCCAGAACTCCCTTCAGCTTCCCAACACCAAACTTAAAAACCTACCTGCATCTGAGCACCTTTTCCGCTTTCCATTATGTGCTTTGGATCCAACTCCCTTCAGCCTATTCAGGCATCTTAGATTACTCATTATCCCATAGGATCTTTGTTTCATAATCCTCTCGCTACTGAATCTTATCTATTAGTATTTAAATACTCAAATCTCTTTCATTTTTAGAAAGGGGGAAGAGGGAACCTCTTTTTTTTCCCCTCACTTACCCTTTATAGCTAACTTTAAAATAATAAGCTACTCTATCAATCTTTAATTCTTTGTCTTCAACTTCAACCATTTGTATGGCTGCGACACTGAGCAAACACCAAAGTATGGTTACTAAGGTAATCGATACCCTCCATTCTGCAAATTTAATGGACATCTCTCAGTACTCATCTCAACTTCATTACAGCATGACACTGTCAATCACTCCTTTATGGAAACACTCTCACCCCTTGTCTTTTCTGACCCCACACTTTCCTGATATTGCTATTTCTGACCACGATAGGCTGATTCTCCTCTACCCAGCCTTTAAATGTTGAAGTTTCTGAGTGAACAGGAAATAGTTTGAGTTTCTAGCCAACTGCATAAGCTCTCAAATAGAAAAAATTTAAAAGAAGAGGGAAGTTCACTGAGGAATGGACTAAAACAAAAACAACCAATCCACCCATTTCTGTCATAGCTAGGCTAGTTTATTTTATTAAACACCTGCCTTGTGCCAAGCACTATTTTGGGTATTAGCAATTCACTCGTAAACAAGACAGAAAATGTTTCTGACCTCATAGAATTTACAATGTAATGGAAAAGACAGACAAACAACTATATAACACAATGTCAGCCAGTAAAGGATATTTTAAAGAAATATGAAGTAGAGTAAGGTTATGAGAGTGACAGAGTATGGATGTTTAGAGAAAAGACCTCCTCTGAGGAAGTGATATTAAGCAGGGACTGAATAAAAACAGACTATAAGCCATGAAAGACCTGCACAGAGAACATTTTAGACAGAGGTAACAAGAGTAAAAATGCTTAGGTAAAGAGGAGTTTGGCACACTGAAAAATGCAAGAATTCCACTGTGCCTACAACGGAGTAAAAAAGGCTTAATGGTAAATAAAACTGGAGAGGGGCAGAAACCAGAACAGGTAGGACCTTACAGACAAGGAGAAAGAGTTTGGGTTTTTATTATGAGGAATATCTTTAGAGGATCTTGAACAAGGAAATAATAGGAAAATTTACACTTTTAAAAGATTATAAAACATGTAGAATAATTAAAAATTTGATGAAAATTGTTTAATTTTCAAGGGCTCACATAAGAGTTTAAAAATCAGCTGAGAAGAAATATTACAATTAAAAGCAATAAATTACCTTATTGCAACACAATTTTTTAAATCAGTTGGTATAATTTAAAAATAGAATAAACACTATTATTCAAACACTTTCCAATTTATCTTCTTACTTTAAACTCAAGTCCAAACTTTGACGTTCAAAGCCTTTTACAATATACAAAGGTTTTAATCAAGTAAATATTTCCCTTTCAAAGTTTAAGGATAAAGAACTAAAATTAAAAGCCTTGTGATTTATGTAGTAATCAAAACAAATCTGCTTACCAAATTA
>PVKY010011520.1:0-11984 GCA_004027775.1 Bradypus variegatus
TAAAATACATAGGATCTGCAGGAAATCATGCAAAAATTCACTTAGAAGCAAATGGGAATTAAAAACAAGTAGGATTGTTCAGAGTGCTGGTTAAGACATCAAGTGCTGATGTTTCTTCAGGAAAGTACCATGTACACAAGAGCAGAACTGTAACTTGCTATGTAATCATAGGCAAAATACTCCATCTCACCGGGTCTGTAAAGCACGGAGCCAAAGTTAGTGATTTCTAAGGTGCCTCCGGCACTAAAATTTTGATTCCAGAAAAAATTTAAGGTAAACAAGGGACTAGTTGCTAGGTCTACAGATTTTTCATCAGTGTCCTATTCTCATTATCAAAAACATGCATGAATAAAATTAATCTGTGTTCAAAACAAGTTAAAAGATGTGGAACTCCCATGAACTGTTGTAGAAGATTGGTAATAAAGAGCAATTTAGCCCCATCTATCTAATTTTTAAAAGTACAGTCCCCCAGACCAGGCAATTCAACTTTTAATATTTCATTCCATGTAAGTACAAGTGTACAAAAACATATTCAGAGACAGATATTCAGTGCATCGTGTTTGCAATGCATGGAAAGGTTTTACTGACATACTTTTTTCTGGAAAAAAAACTGGAGAGAATATGCATAATCTCTTTAAATCCTAAAGGTCTAATGAGATCCCAACAATCACTAAACACTCATTCTGAAGACTGTAATGAGGGCTGGGGTTGAGGAAAGGGAAAAACTCATTTTCTGCTTTCACTTGTAACATATTTATAACCAATATGTATTATTTCTGTAGTTCAAAAATTTTAAAGGAATAAATTGGGGAACAATAAAAAAAAGGAAAAAATAGATGTGAGTCTTAAGCTTTGGGACTGACAAGTTAAACACATTATATTCACAGACAATACAAAGTTGGAAAAATAGATAACTCTCTTTTGTAGATTTTGTTTTATCAATCATGACCATGAAAGATTAAAAATTGGTCAGAAACAATAGAATGAAGTTCAATATTAGTAAGTAAAAAATAAATAATTCATAAAGGAAAAATAACTGCACACAAAAAAATTAGGGTACCTGGAAAGTGAATAAAATACAACAGTAGGACAATCAACTAAGGAGCATTGACTACCCTAGACTTGTTATTAGACCATCAAATTAGGTGTCCTCTTACCTCCTTAAAAACAAATTTGAATTTTTAATTTTATTTCAATTGCTGTATTATGTGACATCAGAAGAAATTCATTGCCATCCCATTTTGTGCTTACCTGTCCCCCATTTGAAAGTCCAAGTTTCTGACCAACATGTCTGTTAATCTCAGCCACATTTTCACCTTGGTCACTAAAATGCCTGCCTTCCACCCAGCTCAAGAATGTAGGCTGGTGACACCAGGCTACTTCAATAGCTTGATTCTATTAATTTAAGAAATAAGAAATAGGGAGGGAAAGGTTTTAAAAGTTTTCACATATTTAGATACAATTCATGTAGAAGATAATTCACATAAAAGGGAATCCACATATACAAAAAGAGTACTACAGATAGGTGATAGCTCTCCATTATCCACATTTGTCACAGCATTCAAAAAACTATAACTTCCAACACCCAATTCTGGCAATGCTGTGGGTGAAACCAATATTCTAACATTCTCATGATGGCATTAAAAGTTGATTCAACCATTTCAAAATTCAAAATAGCAATATGTAACCAATGAATTTATATAGCATTTGATCCATATATACCTGTTTGAGAATTTATTCTAAATTAACAATTTAAAGAAGAAAAAAACATCAGAAGATATCTCAGTAGCATTATTTATAATAGTGAAAATTTGAGACTGTCCTAGAAGTCTAACACAGAAATTACTAAATAAGCCATAAATTTACTATTTTATTAAAGTGTGAGTCAACAGGTAGAAATGTATCATAATCTTAAAATGTAACATAGTTTTAAAATCATGAAACACCAACAGATATATAGTCCCACATTTTCTTATTTATTGGAAGAGTAATAAATGCACCTGCTAAAAGCTCAAAAAGTACAAAAGGGTAAAACCTGACGGCAAGTCTCTGTTCCCAGAGGCATTACTGTTAACAGCTTCTTGTTTACCCCTTCAGAAATTTTATGGTACATAGCTTCTTAAGTGAAAATTTTAAAAGTTTATAGATAGCATTATTCACAATAGCCAAAAGATAAAAACAACTCAAATGTCCATCCATGGATGAATGGATAAACAAAATGTGATAAATTCATGCAATGGAATATTATTCAGTTATAAAAGAATTAAATTCTGACAAATGCTACAACATGGATAAGCCTTGAAATCATTACATTGAATGGAATAAGCCAGATACAAGAACAAATATTGTATATTCTGCTTATATGAAATATCCAGAATAAGCAAATTTATAGAGACAGAAAGTAGGTTAGAAGTTACCAGGGGCTGAATGGAAAGTTATGGCTTAAAAGGTCCAGAGTTTTTATATGGGGTAATGACAAAATCTTGGTAATAGATGGTGATGAGGGTAGTACAACATTGTCAACATAATTAATACCACTGAAGTATACACTTATAAATGGGAAATTTTACATTACATGTATGTTACCACACACACACACACACACACACACAGTTTTATAGGACTACGGAAACATTTATGGCAAAAAAAAAAAAAGCAATGTAAAATATATTCTCTTTAAAAGAACAGTTATATAAAATAGGTGTTTGTAGCCAAGGACTAAAAAATGGAGAATGTTTCCTATTTTTAAAGAATTACAAGTTCATTATAGAAACTTTGGAAAATATATAAACTTCGGAAAAAAAAAGAAATTACAAAAAAACAACCACGTGAACAATTTTGTCTTTTTCTTGCTCATTCTTTTTTCAATGCGGAAACTATAATTGTATAGTATATTCACAACTTAGTATACTTTTTTCTAATTAACACTGTGCCATAATCATTTTCATACATACATTGTTTTTTAATAAAAAGGATTTACTTAATAGCAATCAAGATCATGACTTATCTCAGGAAGTTCCAAAATTATTGAACCCACTCAGGTAGAGTGAAGAAACACTGGAAAAAAGGAGCCCCTTTTACAAGGAGTTTAACCTAATCAACAAGCAACTGATGACCTACTTTTGCTCAAACTTGTGGTTATCAGTATGAGCAAGAAGGGAACTTTCATTTGAATCTACAGGTTGCAGTGCCTTAAGACTGCTCAGGTCCTACACCTGGGGTATCTCTTGCTAACACAAAGGAAAAGACAAACCTGAAGGTGGCCTTCTCTGGGAGGCAATTTACGTTCATAAGTTTACATTTAGTATGGATATGAATCCTTTTCCCTTCTTAGCTATCATAGCAAGTTCTGAGCACAGAACTAGGTAACTGAGTTAAAGCAGTGGTTCTCAACTGGGGGTGATTTTGCTCCCCCAGGGGACATGTGACAAAATATCTGGAGACGGTTTTGGTCAAAACAGCAAGGGGGGTGCTACTAGCATCTAGTGAGTAGAGGCCAGGGATGTGGCTAAATATCCTACAATGTATAGGACACTGACGACAAAAAGAATTATCCAGCCCAAAATGTCAACAGCACCCAAGTTGAGAAACAGTGCAGTTAAAGCATCTACTGGATACCCAGTCCTGAAATAGGGACATCAGTAAACAAGAGAAGACAAAAACTGAAACATAGAACAGAGCCTAACAAATGAGATGTGTCATATAAACACAGTAGTAAAGTTTTGAAAAGGAGACAAATTTGGGCAACAGAGAATTTGAGAGCTCTATGGAGGAGGTAGGATTATGCTGAAATTTTAAAGGCATGGAATTTATATAGAAGGAAGAAAAATGTTTCAGGGAAGAATAGCCTGAGTAAGAGAACAGAAGTGGAAATGAGCTCAGTTATGATGAAGAGTGAGGCTAGTCTGGATGATGTACAGTGAGTTACAGACAAGAGGGCAAATTAACTGCATGAAAATGGTACCAGCCTAGAAGGGCCAGTTTCCATGTGTGCAAAAGTAAGGAATGACCTAAATACCTTAGGTCCCTTCCACCATTAACATTCTATGATTCTAGATGAGTGCGTCTCAACTCTTCTGTGAATCCAAGTCACCTGAAGATATTTTTAAATTTACAGATGACTTAACCCCACTCCCCAAGAATCTGATTCAGTAGCTCTGAGGTAGAACCAGAATGCCTGTGCTTTTTAAAGCCAAGATAAGTCTGATACAGAGACAGAAAACCATGATTCTGACCCTTCTTCCCATTACAGCACTATCTGTATTATGCACTCAATGTTTCAGCCTAAATAAAATTCAAACTACCTAATCTCTTACAAGTGAATCTTTCTGCTTTAATAATTATCTATGCCCTTTAACCCAGTAATTCTGGGAATTTATCCTAAATAATCAGAAATGAAGACAATGTTTTGTTTATAAAAATGTAGAATTTTAGCTTTTTATTAAAATTTAATTTCAGCATCACTTTCAATGTCTAAATATTGAGTACAATCTAAATAGTCTACCGTAGTGAATAAATAAGTTATGGTAAACTTATGATGTAATACTAATTAACAACTAAAAATAACAACTTTTTAACAACATGGAAAAACAATCATGATAACACCATATGAAAACAGCAGGAAACAAAACGACTTGTATATGTGTGGGTAGGACCTCATTTCTGTTAGAAATAATTAAAAATTAGAAACAAAACAGGAAGATTGATCCAAACTGTTAACATTAGTTTTTTCTGGGTGCTGGGATTATGAGTATTTTATTTTCTTGTTTATAATTTTCCATACATTCCAAAAATTTTAAAAAACACATGTATTACTTTCATAATTAGGGAGAAAAGTTGGCCTATACAAGTGATACGGGTTGGATGGAAACAGCAACTTATTCTAAGGTTGAAGACATTTAATTTCAAAAAGATACTCATGAAATAATTCTTATGAATACTTAGTGACACTATTCTGAAGACTCAATTTTAAAACAAAGATCAAGACCACTAAATTCTTAAATAGTGATGAATTTAACATAACATTCACATCTTAGGATCAAATTAGTAGCGTTACTGTAAAGAAGCATTCCTATAAACTGATTAATTGGGGATTGGAAAGCAGGTTGAAAATCTCCATCAAAGCTGAGAGTACTGAGCAGGCCTTCCTGGGACAGGGTGACAGTGTCTAATTGGTCTCTGGTCCTAAAGGAAGCCTATCAGGGCCAGAAGACTGTCTACTTTTTGGTAAAAGGATTAACAGAAGGATTCTGTTGAATGCCGTATGCTTTGAAAAATGGACAAAAGCAATCCAGGAGGAAAGTTATAGAGAAGTAACTAAAATGGAAACCTTAGATACTTAAAATTATTGCAAAATCTTCAAAACTTCTCGTATGGATTAGCCATTGTGGAAATCATGCATTAAAGATTTTCGAGGATTTCAAATATTCTCTTCTTTTGCCCCCATAAGCATACTCGTGAGATCATGTGCCTCTATTTTTATTATGAAAATATGGATGCTGTACCTCTGCCTGTGGTTAAAGCGGTGAAACACAACAAGCACAACGTCCAAAAGAGCGACTGACAGACAGCAGAGGTTCCTAAGTACGCATAATTCCACTGGAAGTTCCGGGCACACCTCGTATGTGCTCTCAGGGGCAGCAGGGCTGGGGGCGCTATCATTTTATTAACCTCCCCCGCTTGTGGGAGGTGCTCAGTCCCTGCTAACCTGTAAGGCTGCCCTTCGCTCTCGAGGCCCGGTCGGCAACGGTGCAGACACCTGGAAACAGGTTGCAGGAAAAACACTTTTTACAATAATAAATTAAACGACTTCTCAGGAGAGTGCCCAAACTGTAGTGAAGAGTATTTGTGAATGCAAAGGTAGAATTTTAGGATTTTTGAAAGCTTAATTTCACCAAGTGAGAAGACCTGGAATAAGGCACGTAAATTTTACGGCCCGAGTGGCAGTAGACGTGGTGTGAGGTTGCAAAGACTGCCCAAGTCGGCCCTGCCCTCGAGGGGCCCTCAGAATGGTCTCTGTACGGTCCGGCAGCGCCAGGAAGGTAGCTGGTGTCCCGCCGCGGAGAAGGGCCAGAGCTATCGCCGCGTCCCTAAGATCTTGGCCATGTCCGGCCCCAAGCGGCCGTCCCGGCGTACGGGCTGGAAGCCCTCGCCCGAGGTCGGCGCGTTACCTGCTGCAGGTGTAGCTGGGCCACGAGGCGCCGAGGCAGGTGGAGGAAGCAGTCGCGGGCATTGGTGAAGACCACCGTCACGGCCGCCCCGCCTCCACCCGCGCCCGCCAGGCGATCGCTACCCCACATCGTGAGCTAGCGCCGCTCCCAGGCCACCCAACCTATCGCCGCGGCCGACCCGGACCGCGGCAGGCTTAGGGCGTCGGACCCAGAGAAGATCGATCGGCCCCGCCCCCTCTCCTCACGGCGAGTCTCACCGCGAGTCTTTTAGGGGATGCGAGAAAGCCCTCACTCACCTTCCGGGCTTGTCTTCTGCGCCGCTGGGGGCGGCACCTCGTTCAATAAACCCTCTCTCGCAGGAAACGATGGCCTACGCTGTCGATTCTCCAGCCAATCTCGGTGCGCCTTGACCCATCTGCTCTCTTATTGGATGCACAGGGGCGCAGCAAAGTGGATGTTGTTGTCTTTGCGGGGCTCAAAGTTGGCAAGATGGCGTCGAGTGGTGGGGAGCTTGGGGGTTCATTCGACCATCACTTGCAGAGAGCGGTATGCGACACGCGAGCCAAGTATCGGGAGGGGAGACGGCCTCGCGCTGTCAAGGTACAGTGGTTTTGGTTCCATTCGCCAACATCGATAGCTTTATTTGAGCGCTAGCTCCACATTCTTAGCCCATGTAAATAAAGACAAGGATGCTGTCATACATGTCTCTCATTGGAGATGGTTGTAAGGAACCGAGAGGCAGGCAGGCACCAAAGATTCTCCCGACTCTTTTGATCAACCACTAGAACATCAGGTCCATGAGAGTAGGGCTTTGTTTTATTCTTTGTGTTTCACGTGCTTACAACAGTGCATGGCACATGGTAAATATTCAGTAAATATTTGTTGAGTGAATGTTCCCATTAACGTGAACCGTTTTAACGATTCAACGTCTGGAAAAAGGTCAACCGGTAGTCTGGGTAGAGACCCTCACATGTGGCACGAGTTATTCTTTATGTAGAAAGAGTAGCAAATTTAAAAATTTTGTATATTTTCTGAGAACTGGGTTAAACAGAATAGTTTATATTTTCAAAGCCCTGTTCTTAAAAATAGGGCCAGATTTGCTCTAGGCTTGTTTGTGAAATACGTTTAATGAATCTGCATTTCTTTTAGGTATACACAATCAATTTGGAATCTCGGTACTTAATAATACAAGGAGTTCCTGCAGTGGGAGCGATGAAAGAATTAGTTGAGCGATTTGCTTTATATGGTGCAATTGAACAGTATAATGCTCTAGATGAATACCCAGCAGAAGAATTTACAGAAGTTTATCTTATTAAATTTCTGAGTTTACAAAGTGCAAGGTAATACGCATGTTAAGTGGTGTCTCATTTTCTCCATCCCCATTGCTATCAGTCTGGCCCCAGGCTTCCCTCATTGTACCTGAATTACCCAGTAATGTAACATAGCTATATTTATCTTATCATCCTCTAGGCTTTAAAAATATTAACCTTATTAATACTATTTCCATCATGTCATCCTATGCTTAACAATTACCTGTTGTGTAGTATAGTAGATGAAAAATCAGGTTTGGAGTAAGTTTTCCAGTCCCCTGCTTACTAGCTTCATGACCTTGCACAAGTTATTTAATCTTTTTAAACCTGTTTTTTTTTCCTTCTGTAAAACCCATCTGGTAAAAGGACCTCCTTTTGAGGTTGTATTAGGATGAAATGAAGTGGTCCATTTAAGGGCTTAACATAGTATCTCCCATTCAGAATGCAATAAACTTCAGCTATTGAGGTTCTTATTTTTATAGCCCTACATAAATTGTCCCCATCTTATGCAGCCTGCTGAGTAATACAAACTCTCATTCCAGTAAGGCTGAAGTGTGAAATGCCTTATCCATTTTTTTAACTCCTCTTCTTGTCACTAGTCTGCTCCACAAACCATCCTTTCCTGGTTATTTCAGTTAATATTTTCTTGTCTGTGCTATAGCACTTGTAGTCTGCCACAAAAGCACATGATTTTATGGGGTCATGTGTTTTTCTTATATGCAATCTCACTTCTCCAACCAGCTTTCCAGTTCCCAGTGGTTAGGGAATCATATTTTCTAAATCTATGACTTAGTGCACTGAGCTCTGGAGTTAGACATCTGGATTTGAATGCCAGCTCTACCAAACCAATTGTGTGACCTTGGTCAAGTTATATAATCTCCCTGTGCCTCAGTTTCATTGTTGGGTTGTTGTGAAGTGTTGATTCATGTAAAGCAAGTACTTAGGACATGGCACATGATAAACTCAGTAAATATTTCTTATATTATACCTGGGCACAGAAAAAGTACTTAAGTATTTATTGTAGTAGGGCCTAAGTATCTATTGAGTGAATACTACCATCCTTCTTGTTTTCTCATTGCCAGGTTGCTTTGTATCCAATATTTCGTAAATTACTGCAAGTTATAAAAAATTATATTTTTTTCTGTGACTGAGTAATTGAATTTATATTTTTAATTCTTAACTTTTGATGTATGAATACCAATTTAGGAACACATGCTGAAAAGGCTAAATTGGCATGAACTAACTTCTTGAGGGCCATTTAGCTTATCACATAGAAAATCTCTGTTTCATGGCCACACATTGTGTACCTTAGGCCAGCCTAAATTGGTTAAAGGGAATCTGGATATGCGTGGATAGCTTAGCTCAATATTTTTTAGCACTATTGGGAAAAGGAGGAAAAAAGGCACTAAAGTATTACCACAATACTGGATCACTAGGGTCCATACCACCCACCAGCAGTACCTTTTAACTGAATTCCCAAATCATAGGAAGTATATACACATAGCAAAAGTTAGACTTTGCTCTTTAGATCAATCTTTTATACTAGTCAAGCTTTCACTTTAAGTAAATATAGATTAATAAACCATGCTATCATGTATTTCTGTTTAGGACAGCCAAGAGAAAAATGGATGAACAGAGTTTCTTTGGTGGATTGCTTCATGTGTGTTATGCTCCAGAATTTGAGACAGTTGAAGAAACTAGAAAAAAATTACAAGAGAGGAAGGCTTATATAATGAGAACTACTAAAAGTAAAGGTATGGAAAGCCTGTTATTAAACACCTGCTATGTGTCAGACACTCTGCTGTCATGGAGTTCCCAGTCTAGTGGAAGGAGAAGCAAGAAAATGATCACAATATCCAATATTGTTCAGGGTTCTATGCAGCATTTTAAGTAATCTGGGCTAGGAAGGGAGAAATGTTGGTGTGTGGAAGACTTCCTACAGGATGTGATGGTGACTGAGTTTTGAAGAGTCAGTAGACATTAGCCAAAAGGGGGAAGGAAGAGATGGAAAGGCGAGCCAGGCAGCATGTTTAAAGGCTAAGAGAGATAAAGGAGTATCTTGAACATAAGGAACTAAGTAGTACAGGATAACCAAAGCACAGGGGCTTTAGTGAGAGATAAGATGGGAAAAGTGAACAGGAAGTGAATCATGAGGGCTTTGTGTCCTATGCTGAGGAATTAAGACTTTGAGCTGAAGGCAGTGAGAAGCAATTATAATTTGCAGACCAGTGACCAACTACTAATCATCATGGACAGTTTCTACTTTTGACCAGTAGATGGCCAAATGCCCCATATGCCAAACTGAATTTCCCCAGAAGTAAATTCCAAGTGCCTGGAATGGAGTCATGGGATCTGGTACCTAGATTGTAGGATTTGAGAAGTCAGAATTCTCTTAATTTGTGTGATTTGAAATCTGAGTATTACTGAGGCTCAAATTACCACATTTCAATCTGTTAGTTGAAAGCAAAGTCATTGTCCATACAGCTAATCAATATAATTATGGCTGATTGAAGGAGTAGTATGTGACACTAGTGAAGAGAGAAATGAATGGGTAAGAAGAAAGTTGGGAAGATCCTTGGAAAACTTATTTGGAAATCTGTGGAGAGCTGTTGAGAGTCCCTGGTCATTTTAGATACCGAACTATAAATTATGGGATATGTAAAAAAGAAAAAACAGCATAAGGAAAACTTGTATGTGTGTGTGTGGCAAAGGAAATTACAAATATTAGGGTGGAAAAAGCTTTGAGATTATCTGACCTATGACCTATTTTTTTTTATAAGTGAGGAAACTAAAGCTCAGAAAGTTTTGGCTAGCCTATATCTCTAGAGGTAAATTAGGGACAAAATAGGGATTAAAACCCAAGTCTTTGGATTCTCTGTCCAGAGCTTATTTTTTTTAACTGCTTTGTTAATCGAAGTGTTGGGGATAGAAGCCTAGCATTATCTTTATTCTTGCTCCCTTTCCTCTTAACACCCTTTTGCCCTGTACTAATCTCCTCAGAATTATTCTGTTGCTCCAGCTTTGAGTGGCAGCATGATATTTAACTTTTTATCTTGAAATAATTTCACACCTACAGGAGAGTTGCAAAAATAATACAGAAACCAAAACAGGGAACTCCAGTATTTCCTCTACCTTCATTCCCAGATTGGTGAACTTGTTTTTCCTACTTTTTTTATTTTATTGAGATTGTTCACATACCATACAATTATCCAAAGATCCAAAGTATACAATCAGTTGCCCATGGTACCATCATACAGCTGTGCATCCATCACCACAATTTTTTTTACAGTTTTTAGAACATTTTCATTACTCCAGAAAAGAGATAAAGACAAAAAAAAAGGAAACTAAAGTCCTCCCACACCCCTAACCCCCCCCACCATTATTGATTCATAGTATTGGTATAGTACATTTGTTATTGTTGATGAAAGAACGTTAAAATACTACTAACTGTAGTATATAATTTGCAATAGGTATTTTTTTTCCTATATGCCCCTCTATTATTGACTTCTAGTTATAGTGTCATGCACTTGTTCTAGTTCATGAAAGAGATTTCTCATATTTGTACAGTTAATCACAGACATCATCCACCACATGATTCACTATTTTACACATTCCCATCTTTTAACCTCCAGCTTGCCTTCTGGTGACATATGTGACTCTGAGCTTCCCCTTTCCACCACATTCACAGACCATTCAGCACTATTAGTTATTCTCACAATGTACTACCGTCACCTCTGTCCATTTCCAAACGTTTTTAAATTCACCATAGTTGAACATTCTGCTCATAAGCAACCGCTCCCTATTGTTCAGCCTCGTTTTATATCCTGGTAACTTATATTTCATGTCTTTGAGTTTACATATTATAATTAGTTCATATCGGTAAGACTCTGCAATATTTGTCCTTATGTGTCTGTCTTACTTCCCTCAATATAGTACCCTCAGGGTTTCTTCATCAACCCAGTTCTTTTTAAGATGGTTTTGTTCACACACCATACATTCCGTCCTAAGTAAACAATTGATGGTTCCCTGTATAGTCACGTATTTATGTATTCACCACCATCACCACTATCTATATAAGAACATCTCCATTTCTTCCAGAAAGAAGGAGGAAGAATTGAAGGGTGGAGAGACAAAAGAAAAACAAAAAGAAAGAAAAAAAAGCAAGAAAAAAAATGACAGCTAGGAAGCAACAAAAGGAAAGATAGCATTAAACTAAAGTAGAATAAAGAGTCAGACAACATCACCAATGCCAAGAAGTCCCATACCCCTCCCTTATGTCTCCCTCTTATATGCATTTAGCTTCAGTACATTGCCTTTGTTACATTAAAGGAAGCATAATACAATGTTTCTGTTAATTATAGTCTAGTTTTTATTGATTTATTCCTCTTTCAGCCAAATTCACAGTCATCTTTGTTCAGTGTACTTACATTGCTGTGCTACTATCACCCAAAATTGTGTTCCAAACCTTTCACTCCTGTCTTTTCCTTTCTGTCTGCAGTGCTTC
>PVKY010011521.1:0-11990 GCA_004027775.1 Bradypus variegatus
ATTTAATGCCAAGACAAGTGCAATAATAATATTAAAAGCAAGTATTACTTCCTCTAAGACAGGAAAAATATTTATGATGTATCCTGAAATTATTGCTTGGTGTCTAAGAAGGAGAAGGAGCCAAACAAAGTATCCTGGAAAAAACCTGTGGAGATCCGTTAATGAAAAAGGCATAACAGCAAAGTAGTCTTTATTTGTCTGTTTAGAAATGATTGAAATTGATATTCTTGGATGACTTTGATTTACCTGCATTCTAAGGAAAGCAAATTCTCTTTTTAAATTAGAAAACTCTAGTTGGGAAGAAGTCAGACTTAGTGGCCGCTGGCAGTGCTTTCCAATGAATCAGCAGAGCTATATTTAAATTTTAGGATTTTATATCCCAGATGTGAAGCCGACCAGTTCTGATTAATGAAAAACAAACAGGAAAGAACTCTGCAATTCTGAAAACTCCAAGACTTTAAAAGCAACTACCTGCATATGTCTAGCACTTTACAGTTTATGAAGCTTTTTTCACAATTCACACACTTAATTTCATTTAGTCCTCACAACAATACCGTGAGGTAGATTTTATCAATTCTCTTCTGTAGGACACCAAAGCTTTATGTTTTTAAGTAACTAGCACCAAATCATGCATTTAATGATGGTGGAGTTCAGATGAAGGGCAGAGCAGTTTTTCCTTTCTACCCGCACTACTCCCCTCTATGAAACTGTTAGACAGATGGGAGATCAAAATTAAAGACAAAGTAAATTTTAAACAATGGGGTGGGGCGAGATTCTATATCCTGAGTCATTCTTTAGGAGATTCTCTATCTACAAATCTGGATTGTGTTAATATTCAGCATAGCAGAGGCTACCTTATAACACTGGTTTAAGATGTTGAGAGAGTCTACAGAGTACCTTAGGTTATTCTTTGTTGAGCTTCTAAAAAAAAGGGGCATTCCTCATTCAAAGTAGACTTGAAAACATCCTTATGGTGGGAAGCAAGAGATTTAGCCAGCTGTCAGCATTTTCTCTAATTTCAGCATGTTAGTAATGATGCTTTCATAGCTAATAAAACATGAGGTACTAAAGGCGGGCACTTCCAGTTCTAAAGAAGTTAACTGTTTTAAAAATTTAGGATGATTTATAGCTTCTAAGAAAACTTGCCCTTTTTTACTCTGAATGGGACACCTCCTGCTCAGCATGCCGTAGGCACTCATTTCTTCTTCAGGGCCCGTAGTTGAGACTGCCTTTTCGGGTGCATCAATTGACTTTTTTGGCTAGAAATATAATCTCTCTGAAGTCTCTCCTAATTCCTTTCAAACACTAAGGCTAACAATGGGCTTTGTCCAGTAATGGTGTCCCTACATTATATGATCTTTACCATTCAAGCCTTAGTCATGTCAATATAAAGATAATAATGAAAAAAAAAAAAGAATAAGAAAAAGGAAACCAACAACAAAACACAAAGCCAAGGGTGGTTGGGATTTTCCTTTTAGAAAAATAACTTCTGTTATATTTCTAGGAATTAGGCTTGCAAATTTTATTGTAGTGTGTTTTCATGAACAATTTGTATAAAATAATTCATAGTTCTTGACCATAGCCACATGTAAATGCATCTGGAAAGTCTTGTACACAGTGGGTTAATTTATGCTTATATAAGTTCATTTGTTCTCATGATTTCTAGCTGCATTCAGCTAATGGGTCAAAAAGTCAGTTACAGAAGTCTGGCTGCACGAATGTGGGGCTCAAGTTGAAACAGGAATGAATTTGATGGACTTGGAGGATTTAGGAGAGTCTTTCCAGGTACCCAAACTGTTTGTCGGGCTGCGGTTGTTAGTGTAAGAAGTCTGTCTCCTGCTCATGCTGTCAGAATCTTCTTTGTTGAAGTTTTGCTTCATGTTTCGGCAGCATGGAAAACTTTGGACACAGTCTTGCAGGAGATGGCCACTAAAAAACATGTATATCCAGGGATTGCAGCAACTATTCAAGGAAGCCAACAATGCAGTGATGGTGATGGCAGGGTTTTCTGAATCTGTATGAAAAACATAAGGGAGGATTTATTTAAATAGTCAAATTCAAGTAACTGAGCAATGGCTAAACCCATTTTTTCTACTGACTGATGAAAGAGGAAAAAAATTGTAATTTAGTAGAGAAAATGAACTATTTTGTTTACTGATTAGGGAAATGGATGATGTGTACAAGTTGGTTTGGTTGTAAAACATTTTCCTAAAACAGAAGTCTTGGAATTCAAATATTTTTAAAACCGCTATTAAATATTTAAATAAATAGATGAAAATCATGGGAAAGTTATACTCAGATTAAGAATATTAAATAGCTTGTTTAAAAAAAATCTTTGTATCCTTTATATTAAAAGTAGCATAATTCCTTGGACACAGCATTATAGAAAGACTACAATTTCATTGAAATTTCAGGAGTCTATAAACACATTGTATTCATCCTGATAACTCAGGCAAAAGTATAACATTTTGAACTATACCTAGTAGTTTAAGATTTTTGATATTAAAAACATTCCTTGTAAAATGAAAACTATACACAAGGCGATAGTTGAAATCGGTCCCTGAAAGATACAAAATTCAGCTGTTTTTCTTTCATTAATCAGAACTTTCGTATGCTTTAAAAAGAAAACCATCTTTGATTGTGGTTTTAACAATTAAATTAAGAACAGCTGAATTAGGAAATTCCAACAGGATTTTGAAATATTTTTATGTTGATTAGCACTGGTCATACTACATAAATATTATAACCTTTCACAATGGAACTACTGCACTGAAAATATAACTTTTCTAGAAATAAGAATAATCAGAAAACAGTAACTCCCCCTAGATTATTAAATATAAACTTGGATCTTCTTGCTCTTGTTATAACAAAATAAATTACAGGTTATTTCTTTGTACTCTGTGCTAAGATGTGACTATTGAAGGTGATCACGATCAGTGCCTATGTATAAAAAAAGAATGCAAAATCATCAACATACCCGTGCACAAGTAAAGAAGTTTTTACTAATTGTGTATAAATCCTGATAATGCAATTATTAGACTGGGTTTTTTATATTTGGTTGACAATATTAAGAGGCTGCTAAAATCAAGCAAGACAGGAAATGGTAAACCAAAAATAAAGCAAGATCATTTATGTTGTATTTTCGTAATCTGTAATAAATCTTATAGCCATGTGAGAATTTAAAATTCACTCTCATATTTTATTTGCAAATACAACTTTAAAAGTGTATCACATATATTCTCAATTCCAAATTACAAAAAGAAACAGCCCCTCCCAAATACCTATTTCCTTTTTATAGTTTTTGGCAGTAACATTCCTGTAATATATTTGATTTGAAAAAGTTTAATTTTACTTAAAGGAAGAATTTTTCAAGATTCAATATTAAAGAATGCTTTTGGGGGGAGTAAATTCCCATGAAGTCATTCTAGTTTTGAGGGAATTAACATAAGCAATCTAGTAGATGGATAGAACGTTCTCAGTAAACTACTGCATGAATGGTGTGGAGAGGTGCATGGTCAAATTAATGCTGGAAGAGTAGAGACTTACTCTAACATATTTAGAGTTTACCAATAATCTTGTTTTGAAATAATGGAAAGAAAGTGTTCAAGTGAGTATAAAGAAAAAAGATTATGATGAGAAATGGAACATTACTAAATAACACATTAGAATTCTTTTTAAAGAAACCTCCACTTTTCTTGAGAAAAGTAGGTCTACTTTTTCCCTTGCCCTTTAGACTTTTTACCCTTGGTACATTTCTGCAAAACTTACATGTTAATTGTGATATTTTCACAATTCTAGGAAAACACAGTTGTGACAGTAATAATATTTCCTTGGGTCCAACGGAGTGGAAAAGGGGGTATTAACATGGCCTATTGCTAGTGATTTGGTCAAGTCATAATTATGTGACTGATTTCAGGGCACCGTTTCTGGATTTGTGGTTTTAGGATCATTGCACACTACAAACGTTGAATCCTGGGCCGCATTCCAGTCTACTGTTTGGAGTGGAGGTCCTAGGAATTTGCTTATTTGACAATTTCCAGGGTAATTCTTGTGCATGTAGAAGTTTAAGAAATACTGTCTTAGAGGATATTATTAAAGAAAAACCCATTCTTTTATTCACACACACAACCCCATCCCTGCACTTTCCCCCATTGTCCCGACACCTACCGACCCAGACGAACTTGTCATCCCAGACGGACCACATTTGGACAACGAAAAAAGGCGCCCAGCAGACGATGTAAGCCGTCACGATCACGAAAGTCATCTTCACCGTGCGGATCTTCGCACGGGAAATGGTCTTCACGCTGCTGACACAAGGTGTGAGCAGCAACCCCTTGTGGAAGGCGCCGCCCGCACCCTCGGTGCCGTTGCCTTTGTGCGACGCTGTCTTCCCGCGGATGTTGCGCCAGATATGATAGCAGATGAAGCCGTAGCAGGTGCCCAGGATGACCACTGGCGCTACAAAGATGCCACCCGTCATCCAGGTCACATAGGCGCGGACCCCCCAGGGCTGGATGAAGGTGGCCCAGCAGTCATAAGTCTTGGTGACATTGTTCACCTCGATCATGGAGAAAATGAAATACTGCGGCGTGCTCAGCAGGAAGCTCAGCGCCCAGGCGGCCGCTATCATGAGGCGGGAGCGGCGCGCCGGCTGCTGCAGCGTCTTGAGCGGGTGGCACACGGCTATGTAGCGGTCGGCCGTCATGACCACCAGCATGTAGGCCGACGCGAACATGCCGAACACTTGCAGGTGCTTCACCACGCGGCACAGCCCGTCAGGCCCGCGGAAGCGGTAGGTGATGTCCCAGCACAGCTGAGGCAGCACCTGGAAAAAGGCGACGGCCAAGTCGGCCAGGCTGAGGTGGCGGATGAAGAGGTGCATGCGGGATGTCTTGCGCGGCGTGCGGTGCAACGCCAGCAGCACGGTGCTATTGCCCAGCACGGCCACGACGAAAGTCACAGCCAGGAGAGCTATCTCCACCTTGGCCAGCTCCTCGTTCCGCATGTCTCGCTCGGGGCTGCTGGCTTCCCCTAGCTCCTCGGCCTCCCGGCTCGCATTGGCGCCGCCGGCGGTCAGAGGCCACCACGGGCTGGAGTTGCCCGCGCGCTCCGTGTCGGAGCCTTCGGCGAAATGCATGGTGTCCCCGCAGCGCGTCGGCCGACAAGACCCTCCCTTAACGCCCTCCTGGTGCGGGCCCCTAGCTTGAGTGCGCTCTCCTTCCCGCACTCGCGGCTCCCTCCGCTGGGCTCCACCTGCTGTAGGCGTCTCAGGGCGCAACGTCCCGCCCCGCTACTGAGCAGCTTTCCGCCTCCTGCGCGGGCCAGTCTCCCAGCAATTCCGCGCTCCCAGCGCTTGAAAACAACCGGACTCCGAACGGGCTCCTCTCGCCCTTGTAGCTGGAAACTGCTTGGTGCCTACTCCCCACTCTCAGTTCCCCAAGGTTTTGTGCCCCCGCCCCAGCCCCTTACGTCGGTGATTTGTCCTTTTTTCATCACTGCTGCAGGGGAGGGGCTGGGAGACTCGCCGATTGCTTAGCATAATGGGCGGGACCCTGGCACTTTCCCCCTTTCTCTTCCAAAAACTTGGTGAACTAGCTATGTCAAGCCTTTTCTGGGCTCAATAATTGACTCACTGGCCACTTTGACCCCGCATCTCTTCAACAAAAGCGCTAAATACGGTACTGTACTGAGAAACCTCGCGGCCACGGACAGGTGCGCTCTCACGCATCTAAAGTTGGTGCACCGTCACAGTCTTGATTTCTTCTTCCGCAGCGGGCTCATCCCGAGGCAGCCAATTGGCTTATTGTATTCCCCGGGCACATTTGCTCCAGGATTTGTATTACGTCATCCCCTTCTTTGCAAGGTAACAATTGGGTAACTTGGGTGGTCTTTTCCCACGATGCCTGCTATTTGTTACTCTGCCTGCGTTTGTGGAACGGGAGGACGCATTCGCTTGTCCCAACCGCGGTCCTCATGGCTGTTGTGTGTGTATCTACATGCCGGAAAGGGAACGTTTCCTGGTTTTACATTTTCCCCGTGGGGCCAGGGGAGTTAGGGAATTTTCTCTAAACTAGATTCCTAGATTTTCTCCTGGAAAAGTCTGATTCCCACAGCGGGAATAGCGGGAATTGGGCCGCAGTAGTCCATGGGAACTTAGTCTGATTGATTACTTGTGAATCACGGGGACTGCTACTCGATTGCGGCCACCCAGGGAGTGCTGTCCAGGGATGGGAGCTACAAGCTGCCTGCCTCCTTTGTTCGGGGGTGTAAAGTCTCGAGGCAAGAAAGGGGCACTCGGAAGGAAGAGAAGACCACTAACCTGTTGGTTAACTGGCCGGCTGGAGCCCAGCGGCGGGGCCAGAGCAAGACAGAAATACTGACTCCTTCCATCAGTTAGTTCTGCGTTTTAACTTTGGTGAAGATTGCTTCAAAGGACAGCAAGGGGGAGCTGTTCTCAGGCTATTTCATGAAGAATGAAAAAGAAAAAGTAAAAACAAAAAACAAAACAAAAAAACACTTTATGGGTCTGGTTATGTAGATAGACAAACACGACTCTGTTGGTCAGATCGTGTGTATACTGAGACTGTGGTAAAAATTTGATTATCTCAGAAAAATATCGTAAAATGTAGACAAGTAAACCAAAATATTTTCTGGGGTGCATTTCTCAGTGATAGTTCCACTTTGCTTCCTAGTTCACTAATACACAACCTCCAAAGTTGCTGCATTAAAAGTGCTGGACCTGAAATCCGTAATTCCAGTCCTATTTCATTGCAACGGTGTAAGGCTCAGTTTATATGTCTCATGTTTTAACATGAGAAAAAAAGCATCTGCCTTATCTACTTGTGAGGTTATTGTGAGAATCAAGTAAGACAGTGTTCTGGGAGTGGTGGTGGTGGTGGTGGGTGCTCAGCACAAACTGAAAGCTGTGTTATCTTGTCTCTTTATCTCTAAGATAAATAGGAAGTAAAAGATTAAAATGCTTCAGAGATACAAATAAGTAAAAGGTTTCCAGACTACCTGTTTGGAAAAATCCTTCAAGCATTTAGGGAATAGTCGCTAGCTCAGGTGACCTTTTAAGTCATAAATCACACTTGAGTTCTCCTTATGAAAAATAATGTTGCCTCACCCTAGTGTCCCTGGGTGTTAGAAAAGAAGTCCACTGACCAGAACCTGGCAATTTCATTGCTTTTGGCCCTATGCCCTTGAGCTTTTAGAGGAGGGAGGGATGTGGGAGGGAGTATATAGTACAGAGTTCCTCTGGGTTCTCTTATTCCAGAGAGCCAGTGCTGTGGCCTCTCAGGAAATCATTCATCTATGTCAGGCCCTCTGCTCCAATAATCAAACTATAATGTATAAAAATTACCTGATAGATACCATCAAGGGATACAGTTGGAAGATGTTTTATTCCATGAAAGACAGTACCAATTACTTATATGTATCAAGCACCTAATTTCATAATATATGAAACATATATAACACTATTGTGCTGGGTGCCATGGAGCCTAGAAAGCAGGAAAACAAACGTTCATTGCAGATTCCAGAACCCAGTCCCTCTTTTATCCCATATAGTATTAAAAATGTGTCGGTCTTAATTTTACTGCTTCTACATTCAAAGGAAAATCAGGACCACAGAACCTCAATGGACGTGCTATGAAAATTACCCAGTGGAGGGTAAAGGAATTGTGGTACTGAAATATAAGAATATAGACAACATTTTCTGTGGCATGTTGTGCTTTTTCTTCCCCCTGTCCCCTTATTCTTAGTGGATTTCAGTTAACATATTTTGGGGGGTGGGATAATGAAAAGAAGTTGTGCATCCATGTCCTGTAATAGCTTTCTCTTTGATTTGCCAATCTTCCTTTCTCACATTTTGCAATTCCAGATGTTTAAAAAGTATTTCAGTTAAAGGAAGAAGCTACCTTTTTCTCTTTATAGCTGTTTGGTTTTATTTTAATTTGAGCTTCAAATTCTTCATCTTTAAAATCTTGGTAACGTAATTTATGCAGTTGCTGCAAGGCTTATATAAGCTGTTGTATATTAAGTTTCTGGCATCTCATGGGTGCTCAATACATTAAATCTCCCTTTTCTCAAATATATAATCCCCCATATTACCTGCTATTGCCATTAAAGTTTTTCCTTCCAATTAAGGCAGCAAAATCATAAACTGTCTTCTATGCACTGGTATATATTGATTGCTTTTCCATGAAGAGTTCCATAGTCAACTAGTCAAATCTCATCCTCTCCTGGAGATACACACATAAAAAAGCTCTGATAATCCTCATGGAAGAAACTTGCTTAACTTTATCAATATTCCCCAAAGTTATTTGACCATGGAAAGCCCCATCCATTTATTTTCTCCATGGAATAGTGATTAAAATGTCACAGGACAAGGGATACAGTTTGAGGAGCACTGAGTAAAGGTACTTGGAGTTCTGAAATGCTCAGGAGCAGCCACTAGTCAATTCAGGAAGTTGGGGGTTGGAGTTGAGTTTAACCTCGTCTCCCAGGGGCAAGGAAGCCCAAGAGACTTCTGAGTTACATTTTGTTTATCAGATTACTTTGTGTATTTTTCATAGTTGATATTCAAAAATTTTCCACTTCCTTTCCTTAAGCTGTCAGTTTCCTTTCCTCACCTTATTGAGAAAATGGAGGAAATTAGGTATGCTGTATGAGCATCATTTTTTCTTTCTGTCACCCACATGGATTTCTTCCCCTTCAATTTTAAATTAAGGACACTACCTACAGGACTGTGATTTGGTGTGCATGCCATTACTTCTAGCAAATCAGTGAATATTTGTTACGCATCATTGTGCTGGATCCTGAGCTGGATAGGAAGAAGTATATAATTTAGTTGTCATTTATTAAGCACTTTGCACTGTCATAAATGCTTTACAAGTATCACTCCACCTAATCCCCTCAATGACTCTTTCAGGAATGTATTGTTATTTCATTTTACATTTGAGGAAACAGAGGCACAGGGAGTATAAATAACAGCCCCTGGTGACACAGCTGATAAGTGATAGAACCAGGATTTGAACAGAGGCAATTGACTCCCCCAGAGTTTACAATCTTAACCAGTACACTGTACTGCCACCTGTGAACCTCTTTCCCTTGGATCCTATAGGCTCATCACTGGACACTTGATTGATTATTTAACATTTCTTCTGTGTATGACATTTTCTCTTTTAAGGCTAGGAGATTCAGTGGAATCTGCATTGGTTATTATGTATCGTTGGTTTCCTCTTATGTAAGCCAAGTACAATAGAACAGTAATACTGCTACTACCACTAATAATGCAACACCAAGCACATGAGCTAAGTGCATTAAGTTCCTTATCTCATTTAATATTAAAAATAACTGCACATAGGTATACACATATTATCCCATTTTACAGATGAAAAAACAAGGGTTAGAGAGGTTAAGCAACTTAAAATTGCAAGGCTCCAAGTGGCTGAGCCAGGAGTCAACCTAGGTGTATTTGAAGCCAAGGCCCAGGTTCTGATCTCTATACCCTATTGCTTCCCATACACATTGCAAGCACCTAACATTTTCAGAATGAAAGAACACATTTTGTAGTAGGAACTGATTTTTGAGTGTTGAAGTAATTTAACATTTAGAAAGTGATTGGTGACTGGGTGAATTAAGGAAGAGTTCTTGAGGGAGACACTATTTTGTTTTTACCTTTGCACTATTCATTCATTCATTCACTGTCACAAGAACTGACTCCCTTGGAAAATTCTGCATGGCAGGAAGTTCATGAGACTTCATCAGGCCACCTCACAACCTTCAAACAGAAAGCCAAGTAGCCAATCCTGGCAGATATTTTGGAGGATGTTGCTGGTTATCTCTAGTGTAGACCCCTAAGCAAATTTTGTATAATGTTACAGTTATACTATTCATTTATTCCAAATTCCGTTTTGCTTTCAATGTGAATGGAAAAAAACTCTAGCTTTCTCAGACAAGGGAAACAACTTGTTGAGCATCTAAATCTCCCTGAGAATGAGAAGAGGGTAAGCATTTATATCTGGAAGGGACTTAAATGGTTTTAGGTCATTTTTCTGGTATCCTGGCCTGGTAAGTGTATATTTAATTTTAAAAGTTATCCAGTGAATGAGCTTCTTACACACACACACACACACACACACACACACACACACACACAAACACACACCCATATACTGGCTTCTAAAACATGCATGTCAAGCAAGGAGAAACATCAGGCATTCACTATAAGAGTATTCACTCTATAGGGTAAAATTAAAAATAAGAACAGTGTTTGTTGTTGTTTAAGAAGTATTACCTTCTTGTATTTTTAAATGGGTAAAGGTTGCCGTGTTCAACAAAATCTTGAATTTCCTGACATTTGTAACTTCCTCCATGTCATTGAATCTTCTTTTACATCTTCAATTTTATGGTTTCATAGTTCTCCATCCTACTAATTACCTAATTTTATATATATATATTTGGCCTCCTTGGTTTTTTCCCCCCATTACAAAAAATGCTGCTTATAAATACCTCTTTAGTCACACCCGTGTTTATTTTCTAAGGTTAAATTTCAGTGGATTTACTGGGTCAAAAGTTATATAAAAAATTTTAGGTTTTTAATGCTATCATCAAATTATGATATATCCAAATTACAGCCTAATCAGCAGTGAATGAGAGTGACTGTTTTCCACAGTCTCCTTATGAACACGGAATCTCCTTATTAAAAAGCAACTCTTTCCAAATTTGATAAATGAGTAAGTTCCTAATTGATTTACTTTCCATTGATTTAGTTAATAATGAAATTAAACATTTCATGAATTAATCACCCAATTATATTTCTTTTTTGTGAATTAGCTACTCACATATTTTGCTCATATTTTGTTGTGTTCTTATTTTTCTTTTTGATTTGTAAGAGATCATTTTTTATTGGACTTTTCATGTAATTTGCCCTTAAAATTTAATTTATATTGGTTTGGTTCCTCATGAAATTGAAAATCTTTTCAAATGTTTATAGTTTTTTATATTTCTTCTTTTATATGTTATTTGTATATTTTCATCAATTTTTTTACTCACCTGTATCTTTTTCTCTTATTGCTTGGTAAAAATTAAATATACATATGTATGCATATACACACATATATAAAATTAAATCTTTGTCCTTCATACACTTTGCATTGTTTCCAGTTTGGCATTGCCTTTTAACCTCGTACATGAAATGTGTAGTGTGTATGTATGTGTGAGCAACCAAACACATTCACATATTTTTACAATACAGAGCATATAGTTTTCCTCTAGTCATGTCAATCAAATATTTCCTTTGATGACAGACTCAAAAAGGCTTTCGCCTGAAAATTATAAAAGTTTGTCATATATGTTTATATATGTATTTATGTGTGTACGTATATGTTAGTATTTGTATTGTTTGATTTATTTTTATTTCTTTACTTTTAAATATCTGCTTCATTTGGAATATGTTTTCATGTAAGCCATGAGGTAGGGATTCTAGTATGCCCATGAAATGGCTAGCCAGATATTCCAATATCATTGATTGAATAAACAGTTCTTATAAACCTCCAATCCATTAACTTGACAACTTTTTGTTGTTTGTCATCCCTCTCTGGGTCCTCACTTATCTTCTTATTTATTTTAAATTCCATGGTTCATTAGTTTAATTTCTCTCTTGTATTTATGGTTCTCCTTGCCCCCATTTTTACTTGCACTTCCCCTAGAGAAATGCCATTTTAGGTTAAATAAAGTTCTGACTGGAGATAAACAAAATGATGCTGACTGGTGTCATTTTACAGTTATAATCACAACTGCAAGGGGTTTCCATTGCTCAGCAATCCTAAAATATTTATCAAGACCATTCATTTTCTGGTAAGATAATTCTTCCACACCTTGTATTTCAATTGTACCTTACCCCTTGTTTACTTCACTCTCTGATGACCATCATTCTTACTTCACTGAGAAAATGAAAGCAATCGGAGGAGAGCTTAATACCACTC